>JAODAL010017187.1:0-78497 GCA_025379985.1 Phyllomedusa bahiana | reverse complement strand
AGAAAAAAGGTTTAACCCAATGTAGGGTATTGCGAACTTGGAAAAAAAATTGCTAACAAAATTTTTTGGGTGTTTTTTCCAGGTTCCTTTGTAAAAATAAAAACATTTTAGCTAAAATTGCGGGTTTGTAAAAAAATGTTTTTTTCATTTTCACAGCCCAACGCTAAAAAATTGAATATATTCCTTAAGGGGTGTAGTTTCCAATATGGGGTATTTTTATGGGAGTTTATTAAGTTTTAGCACCTTAGGGTGTCCGCAAATCTGAAATGGCCCCTAAATAAAATTGTAATGAAAATGAGACCCCAGAGTCCGATAGGTGCTCCTCCTATTCTGGGGCTTCTGGTTGAGCCAAATAGCGCTCTAGGGCCACATATGGATATCACTGAAAAAGGCAGAATCTGGGGAATCAATATTAAGTTGCATTTCCCTGATCACATTTACCTTATTCTTGTGAATAATGTATAAAAATTTAAAATCTGCAAAAAAAAGTGAAATTTTGAAATTCCACTTTCACTTTTTTTTAAATTCCTGTGAAACCTAGTGGTTTAATAAACTTCCTAAATGCTTTTTTTTGAATTACTTTTAAGGGGTGTAGTTTCTTAGATGAAGCCCTTTATGGGGGTACCTAACATACAGGCCAATCAAAGTCACGTTAGAACTGGACTGGTCCCTAAAAAATTTATATTGCAAATTTTCTCGAAAATTTGAAAATTACTACTAAATTTCTAAGCCCCCTAATATCGTAGAAAAAAAAAAAAGACATTTAAAAAAATGATGCCAAACTACAGCAGACATATGGCAGATGCTACTTATAAACTATTTTGAGTGGAATAAATATCTGTCTTACATGCAGAAATTTTTGAAGTTTGAAATTGGTAAATGTTTTAAATTTTTCACGATACTTTAATATTTTTCACAAATAAACAAGCCTTTTTTTGGGCCAAAATTTCTTTCTATCTTAAAGCACAATATGTCATGAGAAAACAATCTCTGAATCACATGGATAGGTTAAAGTGTCAAAAAGTTATTCTGACATAAAGTGACAGATGCCAGATTTAAAAAAATGGGGCTCTGTCAGAGAGGCCAAAACTGGCTCCGGCGGTAAGGGGTTAATATCAAAAACCTGGAGGCTAATTTTAAAGCTAATCCATTGCTGACTAAACATATTCATTTAGCATCCTTAAAGAATGATTTACATATTCTGTATCTACAGAAATATGCATTTAATCTTGCTAAAATTAATTGGGAATTTTACACACAATTAGACAGACCCACAAAACTACTAGCCAGAAGAATCAAAGATCAATACGCTAAATCTAGAATAACCCATCTGACTTCCTCCTCAGGTAATAAATTCATTAATTCACCAGATATTGCTAAAAATTCGCATCCTTTTATGCCAATCTCTGTAATCTTCAGTCATTCGAGAATATTCCTGCTCCTCTAGACCGCAACAAAATAATTTCCTTACATCTATATCTTTACCAACTCTTTCCCCAATTATTTAAAAAAACTAAAATTACTTATATCCTTAGCAGAGGTTGAACATGCCATTTGTCACAGTAAAACGAAAAAGCCCCTGGAACTGATGCCATTACAAACAAGTATTATCATTTGTTCTCAGATATTCTTTCTCCCCATTTAGTTGACTTATGTAAAGATATTGCCACTTTCCGTGATCCTCCAAAGGAACACTTATTAGCCACCATCACAACAATCCCGAAACCAGGCAAACCTACTGACAACACAGCGAACTATAAGCAAATGTCATTATTGAATACAGACATTAAGATTTACACAAAAATCTTAGCTTCTCTTAATACTGTTCTACCCAATTTTATACATAAAGATCACACTGGATTTGTCCAGGGACATCAACCCAGAGATACAACATGTCGATTGCTAGACTTAGTACAAATTGCAGGATTATCAGATACAGATGTCGCTTTTTTGTCACTTGACGCTGATAAAGCTTTCAACAGAGTCAACTGGCAATATATGAAACGAGTCTTGATCAAATTTGGGTTTACTGGTTATATATTTGATGCAATCATAGCCCTTTAAACAAAACCGTCATTGTCTTTTCTCAACTCTGGTACCCGTTAAGGATGTCCTCTATCCCTGCTGATTCATGTTTTGTGTGTTAAGCCCCTGGAAGAAACAACCCACATATATCTGGTTTCCTAGACATAATGCTAATTGTTTCAGATCCACAATCCTCAATTCCTAACATCCTAAACATCCTCTCTACCTTTTCTAAGATGTCTTATTATAAACTAAACACCACTTATACATCTATTATTCCTATAACTAATCCTAAATCTCAAAATGCCATTTAAAAATCGTTTGATTTCAAGCTAGCTGAAGATGAAGTAGATAATTTAGGTATTAAAGTCACTTCTTCCCCTTCCCATACAATTGATTTGAATTATAATTCCCTTCTGTCTGATTTAGAAGTCAAAATCAAATGGTTATCAAGACTTAACCTATCTTGGATCATGAGAATTAATGCGTTTAAATGTCATGGCTACCGACATACATATACATCTGCAGAGCAATTACCTATTTTATACCTACCGCAGTTCATCTTATTTCCAAAAGCTTTTCTCTACCTTTATTTGGAGTGTGAAAAAGCCCTGAGTCAAACAATACCTTTTGTTCCTCAACAATAAGGATGGAGGAATAGCAGGCCCAAATTTGCTTACAACGCGGCTATCTTGCTTGAGCAAGCCTTTCACTTATGGCACCATCCTGATTCTAACATGTGATCTCAAACAGAATCTCATTCATTTACCTCCTACCCCTTACAGTACCATCTTAAATCCTCAATCTTGCTTCCCTTTACCAACCTCTTCACCTCAATAACAGACTTGCTTAAACTTTGGTCTACGCATATATTCATACGAAAGATATATCCTTAAATCTCTTAAAATGCTGGGATAATACTTCTACATTTAAATCATGGCAGAAGCATGGCATTCTCACAATTGACCAAATGTTTCAGGATGAAACCCTCCTCTCATTTACACATATCTCTACTTCTTATTCTCTGCCTCACTCAACTTTTTATCAGTTCCTGCAAATAAGACATTTGCTTCAGACTAGAGAGGAGCGAATTTCTCAAATATTCAATTCGGCCAATACGCCTAATTTTTCCAAAAAATGTGTTTTGTTCTGAAATTCACATTAAAAAACAGCTATTTCCTTGCTGCAGACAGCCTGTATGCTGTTGTAGAACATTGTGCCATGCAGAAATATGCATAGTGAGCGTGGCTTGGTATTGAATCAACGCTGTGATTTAGTATGACCCGCAGATGACTGGCGTCACTTTTAAAATCGCTTCACATTTCACTTATCTGGGCAGTTAAGGAATCAAAACTGGCCAAATAACTGAAGTGGGAAGGCAGCCTGACAAGGTAATGCCAGCGCCAGCTAGAAAGAATATTGTTCTCTGCACCAAGAGTTACTTTTTTCACTTATAAGGTGAAACATCTTTGAAATACAGCTTGTGTATTTGTCACATACACACATCTCCATTACATGCAGGTTATTATTTTGGGATATTGTTCTCTGGGCCAAACAGTAAATTTGTGACACTTATTTGTGTAAAAAACCCATTAAAATACAGCTTGTTTTTTTGTCATATACACACATCTACATTTAACAGAGTTTGTTTTATTGTAAATTTTTGATCGAACAGTATGTCAGACAGAGAGGTGGCAGACCCTTCACATGGGAGGGGCAGTGGAAAAAATGTTCCTGAAGCAGGCACAGGTCGCAGCACAGGAAGGGGACATCACAACAGGGGTCACTCAGCGAGGCCAGAGCTACCAGTGTCATCTAGCGGCCGTATATTAACCACCAAGCCAGCGGCTCTTGAACAGTTGACTAGGTTATCCACTTGACCACTGAGGAGTACAGCAGTGACAGGCAAACACTAATTGATAATGATGTAGCCAATCGCCCTTGGGAGCTGGGTGAAGCAAGGGCTTCATCATCGTTGGGAGAAGAGGGCAGCAGCTTTTGCATCAGGCAGTGGCTTCCCCAGCAAGTCAGTAGCATGGCTGGGAGTTAGCAGGGTGGCAACAGTGCTAGCTAGGGAGCCAAACGGCCAAGGGGTAGACAACCCGCTTCGCAGGTCCCTTCTGGCCCAAAAAGTAGCGGCACAGGGGTTCACTGAGGCAGCGGCGGTAGCAGTCAGTCAGTGCCGAGCGTTGGTGGTAAAATCACCTACTCAGCGGGGTGGCAGTTTTGGATCAACTCCTGTTTCTTTTCTTTTTGGATTTAGCAATACTGATGGATTATTGACCAATTGATAGCGGAGAAGCCACAAGGCCAGTATGACATGGTCCTTTGTTTGCATCAGGATTGTCTGATGATTAGGTAGCCAAAAGCAGGAGTAGATACAAAACACAGAAGACATGCAAATATAAAAATTACTTGTCATCTATCTTCTGGATCAACTCCTGTTTCTTTTTGGCTTTATCAATACTGATGGATTATTGACAGGGTTGAAAGCGGACACTGGAGGATCAGAGGAAGGGCGAAATCATCAGTGACGTCAATGCAAAATTACTGCCGATACCCTCTCCACTCTTTCGGGGCAGCTCTACATGTATCAGCGTTTAACAGAATCACCACAACATGTGAAAAAGATAACTCTGGCACAGAGAGCAATACCCCCAAAAGACTGAAGCGGCTGTATTGGAGATGTGTGCATTGTGGTCCACATGTATAAAAACTGTCTACGTTTAAAATTCACTTTGTTCCCTAGAGCAACCAATCACAGTGCCCCTTTCATTCTTCCAGAGCACTATATGAAATGAAAGGGGTGCTCTGACTGGTAGCTATGGGAAACAAAGTGAGTTTTAGACCTAGACAGGTTTCATTCATGTGGCCCTGTATTTCAAAGATAGTTCACCACAATAAGTGAAAAAATTTACTCTTTAAAAATAGAGAGCCATATCCCAAAATAAAAAACGCTAGTTCAGGAACATGTGTGTATATGACACACACACTGTGTAGTTGAAAGGTATTTCACCCCAGTAACTGTAAAATCGGAAGTATTTGGGACAGAGTGCCATCTAGTGCTGCTGCAAAGAGATCCGTGTACATAAGAGACACAGTGGCAAGTTGAAAAATGTAAAATGGCTGACCTATTTATATGACTGTGACATCACAGAAGCTGTCTGGCTGGCTGCTGATTGGCTGCATGTCTGTATGTCATGGCATTGAGGGTGTTCCTTTTTGTCTCCCATAGTTCTTTGCCCCATGTCACGTGGCCATTTTAGATTTGTTACTATGAATTGCGAGGAAATTCGGCTTTGTATAGAATCAAATTTTTCCTGAAATTCAAAACAAATTCCACTTTGTTAGAATCAATTCGCTAATCCCTACGCCATACTATAAAATGTCCTGATTTTTGCAACTTTCTATTCACAAAGAAAGGATTCAAAAGAGGCCCATGTTTAACATTCCACACAATATTGGCCAAACATTCCACCTCCAAGTTCTGACTATGTTAAAATGGGAAAAGGATTCATCCTCCCAATTCTCTAAGGATCAATGGGCGAAAGCACAAACTATCTCTTCTTCTTTATCGAGATGTATAAACCATAATGAAATCATGTTTAAGATCCACCTGAGGTGGCATTTACCCCCTTAGGGTTAGCTTAGATGTCCTCTGGATCCACAGATCTATATTGGAAGAGGTGTGGCCAACAAGGAACCATGCTACATGTCTGGTGGGGATGTCCAATCTTTAAAAAATTTTGGAATTCAGTCTCTTCTGAGAAATTACAAATGTCTCTTTTACTTTGATTCCCAAACATGCGAGTTTAGATATTGGTTTATGGGACTTCCCATCATCTATCCACACAATTCCTTTTCACACTCTTATAGCAGCCAGAACAGCTATTGCATTCAGTTGGAAAAAAAACTAAGCCCCTCTCTGTAATTGAGGTTATCAGAAGAATTAATCTCAATTGCACCTGTGAAATTAAGTTAATTGACTGTCCATATGTATGTAATAAGAGAAAATCTCTAGTGGACTCTACGGTTCTCTCCTAGTTACTGTGTATCTACTGTAGTACAATAAGTCTTTTTGTTCTTTCTCATAACAGCATGTTCTTTATTATTTAACATCATTTATTTGTTTATTTTTCCTGCTATCCTTTGATTTTTTATTTTTCTTTATTGGGTTACCTGCCCTTTTTTGTGACAGTCCCTTTTTTCATTTTTTTTAAATGATATTTTTCAGTTTGTATTTTTTGGGCAACTGTTTCAATTCTTTAAAAAAAGGAATTTTTTAAAAAAAAAAAGGAACCCCCCACATTTAGTTTTAAGGCACTTTAAAATGACTGTAAAAGTACCCCTTAAAAGAATGAACCTGTCAAAAGTCGGTGTGGGTAAAAATTGCTTTTAGCAATATTTGGGGGTCCCTAACTTGGCGCATAGCACAATTTGGGGGGCGCAAAAGCTGTCTTTGCAAAAAATTTTTTTTAATGCGCCTAATTTGGGCGCATTCAAAAATTTCTCCCCTGGAAAAAATTTTCACCTTTTTTTGGTGTACAAACAGTTCATTTAAACAGGAATGGGCAAAAAACATGTTTTTGACGCAAAATCCCCAAAAAAATGGTTTTAAGGGGGAACGTGTCGTCCTATTGTTTTGTGTCCCACCCCGGGCTTCTATAAAAACCTGCATCTAGACCTTTACTCTTATCTGTTTTTAAAGCGGGGACCCGGGAGGGGGACATCACCCAAAAGGGGGGACTGAGCTCCAGAAAAAAAAACAAATTTAACTCAAAACAAGATTCCTGGTTTTACTGATAAACCTTTGCTTTCACTCCTCCCAGTTTGTGATTTTTTTATTTAAAAGTTTAAATTCCCCTGCACGGGGGCCCCCTCAGAAAATTTAAACGAAAAGGAAAAATATTAACTGTTTTAAAAATGCTATAAAACCCTTTCCCCACACCGGAGGGGGAAAAGCAGAAAAAAAGAAAAATTTGGCTTGACTATAAAAATTGCTAATAAAAAAAACCCCTTTAAGAACATTGTGTTTTCCCCAGGGCTGGGTTTTAAAAAGGGGGAAAAAGAGTGTTGTTAGTGTTGGGCCCCCGGGACCCGCCCCCGGGAAAAAAAAAGCAGCTCTGGCCCAAAACCCCCACCAGCCCAAAATGAAACTATCTGCCTTCAAAATTTTCACTCATTTACGCACCTCACTACATTCTTTTAAAAAATTATTTTTTGAGCGTTTTTTTATCAAACAAAGTTAAAATCGGAAGGGGGTTTTTTTAGGGGTAAACAAAAATTCCAGTTTCCTCCCGATAATTAAGGTTAAAAATCTGTGCTTTCATCTTTTTAAAAATCGCGCCTTTTTTTTTTTTTTTTTCGGCGTTCCTGAAATTTTTGGGGGCGGCCAGAAAAATCAGTTTTCAGAATTAAGGGCAGGGTGGGGATCTGTGTGCGACGTCAGGGAAAGGGGATGTGTATGGTTGCGTTTTGGGGCGGAAAAATCACATGCCCTTTTCTTTTTAAACAAGAAAAAAGGTTTTCCTGTTTCACCCTCAGTGCCCCTTTCTCACGCTCATAGGGATAGGCCCTGCGCTCGTGTTGGGGCCCCAAAACTCATCGAAATTTGGGTCTATTTCTGCACAAAAAGAAACCTCAAAACTATTAGCTGTGGACCCTTTCCCCCAATTAGTTACATTAGGATTTGAAGTTTTTATGTAGTTAGCTGAGAATTTGAAAAAGCAGCCTACCGCTTTTAATTTCACGGCGGTGGGAGCGGGGGGGGGGGGGAAAAGGGGGGCCCCGCGGGCGGAACCCAAAAAAGGGCTCTATTATAAGAAATTTGGGAAAAAGTTCACCAAGCTTAGTGTAACATTGGAAGGTGGGAATTATTTTTTTAAAATTAACATTTTTTGCTTTTAAAATTATTTCCGGGATAGGGGGCGCCTGAATTTTATTTTGGGATACACTTTCTTTTCTTTAAACGAGATCCTTTTTTACCTGCAAAACCCCATTTTTTATTATCAGTATCCCTATAAAGATAGGTGTTCATTTTCAATTTTACCCTTTACACCTTTAAACGGGTTGATATATTCCCTTGAAGTTTAAATTAAAATTCCAGCAATCTTTTAGTCAAAAAACAGGTTGTTTGTTGCCAAAAAAAAAGGGGTTCGTAGGGAAAACTTCACAGTTTACTTGTTTTTTTTAAACTTTTTTTTCGCACCCCAACCTTTGTTCATTGACGCGAAATTCTAAGTAAATTTTTTTAAAACAGAAATTTTTCCAATTTTTCACAACAGGTGAAATTAAAAGGGTTTCAAAAAATTTTGGGTTTTATTATCCCAAAAAACATAAAGTTACGTTTTTTTGACTTTTGCCCCACTTACCTTTGGGTTCCCTTGACCCCAGAAAATTCTACTTTAAATCTTAAAACAGCAATTCTTTTAATTTTTCACCAACAGGTAAATTGAAAGGTCCCTTTTAAAAAACCTTTATTTTCCCAAAAAACATAAACATTTAATTTTTTTTGGGAACTTTTGCGCCCCCGCATTTTTCATTGGGGCAGCATCTATGAAAAATTTAAAAACAGAAATTTTCTAAATTCACCACGGGGTAAAATTAAAAAGGGTGCAAAAAATAAAAATTTATTATATCAAAACATAACTTTTTTAAAGTGTTTTTTGACTTTTGAAACCCCCAGCATTGTTCATTGCGAAGCATCTACGTAAATTTTAAAAACCCAGCAATTCAAAAATTCCCCAAGGTGTTTTGAAAGGTGCAAAAAAATACCGTTTATTATCCCCAAAAAATAACATTTTACGTTTTTTTGACTTTTGCACACCCAGCTTTGGGTTAAAATTACGCAGCATCTACGAAAATTTTTAAAAACAGCAATTCTTTTATTCACCACAGGTGAATTAAAAGGTGCAAAAAAAAAGTTTATTATACCAAACCCTTTAAACAGTTCGTGTTTTTTTTTTTTTGAAACACCCAGCTTTTGTTTTACGGCCCAGCTTTCTACGAAAATTTTTAAAAAACCAAGCAATTCATATTCCAAAAGGTGAAATTGAAAGGGTTGCAAAAAATTTTCGTTTTTTTATCCCAAAACATAAAGTTATTTTTTTTTTTTTTTAAAACTTTTGCGCCCCCACATTTTTCATTGAGAGCATCTACGTAAATTTTTTTAAAAAGCAATTTCCAAATTTTCCCCACCACGGGTAAATTTAAGGTTTGCAAAAAATATGTTATTTACCAAAACAAAAAACAGAAAACGGTTTTTTGACTTTTGCACACCCAGAAATTTTTTCTTTTGGCAGCATCTACGTAAACCCTTAAAACAGAAACCCCCTATATTAAACCAAAGGTAAATTGAAAGGTTGAAAAAAATCCCGTTTTTTTATACCAAAACAAAACGATAGGATTTTTTTTTTTGGACTTTTCCCCCAGCCCCGTTTTGTTTAGAACCCCTTTTTCATTTTTAAAATTTGAATCTAGCAATTTTGTTTTGATTTAAAGGGATTTGAAAAATGCTTTTTATTTGGGCCAAATCTTTTAAAAAAGGGAACTTTAAAAACTCTTCCATCCCCTTCTAAATTTTTTTATTTTTCCCTGACAGGGAGCAAAATCCCAGGGGGGAAAAGCGAGCAAAGGGGGGTTTTTTTCCACAGGGAGGTTTAAGGGGTTTCGAAAAAAGGTTTGCTCCTTCCGGTTTGGGGCGACAACACGCAGGGCCACAATTTTCAGTTGAAGGTCCGTAAAGCCTGTCATCGTGGGTCGGGGCCCTGTAAATTAAGTTAACAAAACCATCGTCGCCAATCTGTCCTTCAGTGGGAAAATGAAAACCTGCATCTAGCATTTTTTAACCTCCTGTCCCCGGAGTCAGGGCCTCAATTAAATCATCAGCATCCGTCCAACAAAAAAGCACCCCAAATGTCATCTCGTGTACCCCCACTGGGGGGGAAATCCATTGTCTGAAGACCTCTTTGATGAAAAAATTTGGGGTTTGGGGTCAAAAGGCAATTAAAAGCCAAAGGGATGATTTAAATTTCCTCTGACCCCAGTTATGATCCCCTCAAAAGGGGGGAAAGGGGAACCCGGGTTTAATGGGCCAAAAACCCCCGGGGGGATCGGCAAGGGCCTTGCGGGCCCCTTGCTTTGTAGCCCGCAGCTTCGGGTTTGGCGGGAAAGTCGGAAGGGCCCCAGGTCCCCTGGGGTTGAGAGATGCGACATTGGGGGACCCTTTCCGGGGTTTCTTTTCCGCGGGAATTTTTGGCGAGCGCTTCATCGGGTTAAAACGAGGGGGAAAAGACAGGGGGTAGTGTCAATTTTTTGGGGGCCCCCCGCCAAAAAAAAGGGAGGGGGGGGTCGCAAAAGTCCGCTGATTGTTTTCCGCCACCCAAAGGGTTAAGCGCAAATCCCGCTCCTTTTCTTATCGCCGCAAAAAGGTCCAGGACCCTCAACCCTTTTGGGGCCCTTCTTTAAAGCAAGCTCTGATTCCCCCAGCGATGTCTTTTATGCCTTTTTTGGCCGTAAAACGCATAATTAGGGGCAAAAAACCTTTAAGGGGTTTAAACCCACCCCCAAAAATTTTCTATTTCACATGCAGCAATGCATGATTTTTAAAGGGGAGGGAACAACTTGGCCAAAAAAGGCCAGACCGAGCCGGGCCCCCAACCACGTCCACCCCTCTGTCTCCGTCTCCCCCTAGCCCCCCCCCAAACCAAGCTTTCCCTTTCACTTCCCATGTCTCTCAGGTCCAGGGAATCGGGGAATCAACCCTTCCGCTTCAGCCCCCCAACCTCGCCCATTTACCCCCCAGCCCCAAACCGGGGGGGGTACCCACCTACCCATTCTCCTTCGCCCAGTTTGAGCCTCACCCCGTACAGGGGGCCAGTCTAGCACCAGCCTTCTGCTTTCCGGGTTTTGGGAGCAGAAAAAAAAAAAAACATTTTAAACCCCAAAAACCACCCCCAAACCCAAAAAACCCTTAATGCGGCATTGCCGGGGTTTTTGGCCCTTGGGAAAAATTTTGCCTTTTTTTGGGCCGTCTTTTGGGGACACAGAGGGGTTCCGCCACCTTCATGGCCCTCCCTTTCCTGTCCCCAATACCAGATGCCAAAGGCAGGCTTTTCTTTGCCAAAAAAAAAAAAAAAAAAAAAAAAAAAAAAACCTCCCGGCCCTGGCCACCAAAGGGGCTTCTAAAATTTAAACGCTTTTGTTTTGCTCTGTGCCCGGGAAAATTCCCATTCTCGACCACCAAACAAATGGATTTTAGTAAGCACGGGCCCAAGGGCCCCGCAATATCTTTTGGTGCAGCTCAGGGGTTAAGCTGGGGGATGTCTCTGGGGGTGACGGTGGGCTCTCGGGCTGGGCGCACCCCCTCCTTTCAAAACCGCAGGGGAAAAAATGGTGCCGGGGGCTCTTTTTCCCCCAAGGCCCCTTGGGGCTTTCACGTTGCCCAAAAGCACCAGGGGGGGTTGAAATTAATCTCCTTGGAGACCGCCCCCAACACAGGTCGGAGTTTTGTGGGGGGGGCTCTGGGGGAAAACAGCCGGGAGCCGCTGGCGGGTGACAAGAACCCTTGTCCCGGGGCCCGGGGGGGGGGTGGTGCGAAACCGGGCGAAATTTTTTTTGGGCCGGGCCCCTAGGGCCCCGGCTTTAAAATCGGTAGCCGGGGGGGTAGCACTCCCCTTTTTGGCCTTTTTCCTTTGGGAACCCTTGCGCCCAAAAAAAATTTTTCTAAAAAAGCAAACCCGGGTTGGACTCCCTTTGCGGGGAAAAGGCTCGAGGTTTTGATAGTTCGAAAACGGTTCCCCTCTTGCAACCCTCCCTTGGGCCCGCCTGGCGGGCTTTTGCAGCGTAAAGCTGGGGCCCTTTCCTCCCCCAACCGTCTCATTTTTGACGGGGCAAAAACCCTTTGGGGAATTCCACCCTCCACATGCTCCAGCGTTTGGGGGCACCCAGCGAAATTGCCATTACGCAGTACGAAGGGGACACCGGGGCCTGACAACCCCAGCGGTAGGGGACCTCGGGGGGGTTAAACCCCCCGGGAAGTGGAGGCGGGTGAAAGGGGCTTGCCCCAAATCCTTGCCATTTTTTGAAGAAGCCAAAAAAACAGGGTTCAGTGCGGAAAATGCCCTTTTGTCAGCATGAGCATTGTGGTGAATTTTTAAATTTTTTGGAACGTTTGTTGGATACTCTGAAACAACGGGCCCCCAAACCCCGGACAGGAGGGGATGGGGAACACAAGGGCGGAAAGGGAGCCTTTCTCCTCCGTAAAAACCAAAAGGGCCCGGGGGGTTTAAACCCTTCGTCTTCCCTTTTGGCAGTGGTTCGGGGTCCAGGCTAGTGAAAGGGGGGTGGGGGGGCCTTAAAGCTCTAAAGGTGCATCATTTCAGGCAAGTAAAGGGTGGGGTTAAAGCTTTTGCCGGTGGCAGCGGGGAGGAGGAGGAGGAGGGGAGGGGGGGGAAAGGAGGAGGTATTTTTAGACCCAAAGTTACCCGACTCCCCTGCCCTTTGGAAAGGGTTTGGGGGCGCGAATTTGGCGGGGGGAGGAAAAAATGGGGAAGTGATTTTTGTAGGGGCCCCTCGCCCCAGAGGTTGGGAAAAAATAAAGGGGCTCCATCTCTCCATGAGTGCTTGGATGCTCCTTTTCCCTTTCCAACAGGATCTCGCATTAAGGCCATCAAAATGAACAACATTACGGGTGGCCACCCTCCTGGATCCCCTTTTAAAAAAAACAAAACTCGGGCCCCTTTTTTTCCCACCCCCCCCAAAAATAGAGAGAAAAATTTGCAGGAAATGGGGGAACCTCGCTGTTTGATCAACTGGGGAATCTTTTTGCGTCTGCCACTTTCCCCCAAAAAAGTCAGGGTTTGGAAAACATCAGCGACGGGGACAGCATTTGAGTCCCAAAGTGGGCCCTTTTGCGGCAGCAGCAGGCAAGGGGGCAGAAGGCCTAAGGGGTTTGGCCCTCTGGCTTCTTTGTTTACCACCCCCCCAACGCATCCCTTTGGGGGGCACACACCCAACCACAGAGTTAGCTTAAGATCAGGGGGTGCACACTTTTCTGGTCTCAACACCGATGTTTTTTGCATGTGTTCCGGCCCCCAATTTTGACTTCCGGGGTTTTCCCCAAAAGGGGGTTTGGCCCCCAAAGTTTCCCTCATCACGCCATGAGGGTGTTGCCCCTCCCCAGCAGCCACGCCCAAATCCTGAGCGGCCCTTTTCAGCACAGCGGGAAAGGGGCCCATTAAGCCCAAAGGCACCCGGGTTTCCACAAAAAAAATTGGGGTTCGGTTTGCCCTTTCCCACCCAAAAATTAATAAAGGCGGGGGACCTGATGTTGTTGGGGCCCCCCAATTCCCGATTTTCACCGATTAGTTCCCGGGGTCTATTTTCACATTCCTTTTCAAACGGGAAATGGTCCCCTTTTAAAAAAAAAAATTTTTTTAAAATGATTTTTCTTACTGCAATTTTTATTCTCTTTTCCCAACATTTTCATTTTCCCTTGGTTTTGCTGTGGGGGAGACTGTAAAAGACGAAAGGGTTTTCATGAAAAACCCCGTATTCCTTTTACTCACTTTATCTTAAAAAGGGTTTTCGCATTGTAAAGGGGGTTTTTTGGAGGTCATGTTGCTGGGGAGATACAGCTTTTAATTATGGCCCTTTTTGGAACAGAAATGGGGGTTCTAAGGGGGCTTTTTCCCCCTCAAAATTTTTTAAATTGTGGCTGAGAAGTCATATTTAAATTTTTTTGGGGGTAGTTGCTGTGAAAATAAAACAATAACCCAGGCCCCTTTGGGAAACGAAATGGGTTCAAAGGGGCTTTTTCCCCCTTCAAAAATTTTTTTAAAAAGGGGTGAGAAGTCTTTTTTTAAAATTTTTTTGGGTTTCTTTGTGCTTTGAAATGCAGCAATACTACAGGTCCTATTAAAAAAAAAAAAAATTTTTGTTTCAAACGGGACATTTGTTTTTTCTAATTAAACCAACCGGCTAAAACGGTCATGCTTTAATTTTTTTGGGGGCTTTTTTTTGCTTTAAAATTTGCAGCAAAACTACAGGCCCAAATTCGAAAAAATGTTTTTTTTCAATGGGACTTTTGTTTTTTCAAAATTTTGTAAAAAGTGGCCCCCGGGGTCATGCTTTAAATTTTTTTGGGGATTTTGCTGTGACATGAAGCTTTACAAAGGGGTCCTATTCAAAAAAATGTTTTTTTCTAAAAAGACATTTGTTTTTTCACAATTGTCCAAAGGGGCCCCTAAAGGGTAAATGTTTTTAAATTTTTTTGGGGGCCCATTTTTGCTGGACATGCGGTTTATACTATAGGCCTTTTTTCTAAAAATGTTGTTTCAACGACATTTTTTTTCTTCCCCAATTGTCAAAGTGGCTCAAGGGGTTGGGTGCTGTCAGAAACATGAATTTTGGACACTTTTTAATGGACACATTTTGAAAAAATGATTTGGTTTTTCAAGATTTTTAACTAGCTATCACCCCTGTATTGAGACAACCCATTTAAAATACAAAAAAAAAAAGAGAAACAAAGACAGGGTGGGATTCCACCTATTTTAAAAATGTGTTTTCTAGAATTAAATCAAAAAACTTGCATGTACAAAAAGCTGAAAAAAATTCCTTTGAATTGTAAAGGGAGGTACAGAAAACTTGACCAATGTAGGTTATTCGGGGACAGGAGTATGGAGAGACAGAAACAAAGTACAGAGACCATTTTCCCCCAGCACTTTTAGTAAAATGAGAAAAAGAATGCCAAATAAAGGGCACCCGGGTGTAAACAAACGTTAACCACCATATTTTCCCAATGAAACTCAATTGGGGCCACATCATAGGGGGGACAACGCACCCGGGATTGACTGTGTACTGAGGAAGGCTGGATTCTCACACTTCCGCTTTCCCCCCTGCTCAGCACGCAGTTTCTTCGCTATCAGGCATTTTAACCGCGTGTTAATGATGACGGAAAGCCCCTGGGCTCTCACCGCACCCACTGTAACTCCGGCCCTGGGTCATGCTGGGGCCCAGGACAGGTATAGTCAATGTCCAGTGAAACTAAAATGGTGGTTGAAAGACTCCTTTTCCCGGCACTTTTTAAATGTGGGGTCATGCAGGTTTGGGCTCATGCTGTGGCCCGGGACAGGAAAATTCAATTGTCCATTTTCAAGTAAGATGAGGGTTCAATCATACTGCCTTCTGGAAACTTTCAATTTGTGGGTAAATGCAGGTTTAAGTGTCAGGCTGTGGTACAAGACAGGGATAGTAAAATGGTCTGTGACTTTTTTCTGTGACTTTTAATAACCTAAGAATGTTGCCTAAGATGTAGCACGTATCCATTTGACTGTTGTGGATGTTAATTTCAGCTTCTACAGCCTTGTTTGGGTGTAAAAATAAGTGTTGTTGCTCCCCCCATAGATTTAAAAATGGCACCCGCTCATAATCGACGCTCACTATCGAAAAACCTTATCGATAGCGGCCGACTATCGACTATCAATCGATTTCGATAGCCAACGCAATCGCTCAACACTAATAATAAACAACACTATAAACACAAGCAAGAAAGTAAAAGTGGTGCAGAGAAACCATTAATCCCAGGGAAAGGCAAGCATTCACTTTACAATCAGGGACAAATGTACACTGTACCCAAACAAAATAGTGGCTGAAACTTAGGGTGACATGTATGAACAGGGCTGCGCCAGATATCTGGCGACTTTTCAGCTCGATATCAGGCGCTGACCCGTTTATACATTTTTAAATCTCCTGCACGCCACTACAGGGCGCATTACATAGGAACTACAGCGCTTTGTAATGCACCCGATCTCGGGGGGCGTGCGGGAGGTGGGACGCACTAGAACCGTAGCAAAGCTACATATTTGTAGCTTCACTATGGCATTTCTGGGCGCCTTCCAGATAGAACAGGTATACTATTTTCAAAGTGGTATACCTGTTCCTGAACTGTTGCCTGAGTGCTAGAATGAGCCTGATTTATGACCCACTGTAGAGCGGGTTAATAAATCAGGCGCATTCTATGCCTTTATTAGGCGAATGAAATTTGACGTTAACGTGTCGCCGATAATTTTTACCCTAAAAAATGTAAAATATAAGTTAACGACAACATTGAAAACCAAAAGATGTCTCTAAAGATATAACCTATTTGATAAACAGTTTCAGTCATATATATTCCAACAGCTGGGGTTAATAAATAGATCTGTTGTAGTTCAGATGGGGAGCAGGTAATCCAAAAGCAACAGAAAGATTTCAAAATCCATGCAGCAAATATCAACAAGGATTCCTGTATGGATAATAAGAGACTAAATAGGTGTACCTTTCTATCTCTAGTTCACCCTATCTAGCGGAATTACCACCCTACGGAAGCTAACCCAATTTGTTATCACAGGCCCAGACATATGTCTGCCGTCTGATCACTATTCAGTCACAGTGCGTTATCAGTTTATTTTTGCCTCCATTTGAGTATTTCTGGTCGTTGTTATTCTTTTTTCCCCCCCTGAAGAACCATTACCAAAGATGGAGAAACATGTTGGAGTTTATGTTGGACCTTTTGTGTATTTGCTGGTAAAGAGGCATTTAGTCTATACTAGGGATTAGCCTTCATAGGATGGATTAGCCTCCTTTCGGGGCAGTAGCTTCGCTAGATAGTTAAGGTGAACTAGGGATAGATAGGTAAGCCTATTTATATTCTTTTTGTCCATATAGGATCCTTTGTTGATATTTGTGTATGGATTTTGAAATCCTTCTGCTGCTCGTGGATTATTTGCTTTCCACCTGGACTACATCAGGTCACGCGAGTCTACTTATTAACCCCATCTGTTAGAATATATATGACTGAAACTGTTAATCAAATAGGGTACATCTTTGGAGACATTTTATGCTTTTCAATATTATTTATAACTCATATTTATAATATTTTAGGGTATTTGGGTAAAAGCTAAGTTTTAGCCGCTTCTTTGGTTTCGTACTTTATACAGTGTGGCTAAATAAGACTACAAGGGACCTAATATTCGGTGATTTCTACAATTGTACACTGCCACTATACAAGCACTGATATAACTGACAATAACACCATTTAGAGACCACGGAGAGGTCAGATCACCTGCAAATCACAGATCACCGGTGGTCAGGTCACTACCACTTGACCATGAATGCAGCACTGACCCAATACAGATACAAAATAGCTGCTGACATTCAGGGACTGATGGGAGTTGTTATCTTTTCCTTTTCTTCTCCATCTGGCCTAGATCATCTTCACGACTTATCACAGCACCTACAGTACTTGTCCCTGCAGAATATACCACACAAACTTTATAGACTCCTTTACTTTTCCAGCATCTCTTTAACTATTCCCTATACCATCCACAGTACCTCAAATAATAATAATAATAATAACTACCTTGTGCCCTTAACAGTAAAAGTATTCACTAACAGCTATGGTACTTCTATTTGTGCACCCAGTTTCAGTTTTATTTTGTGTCCCCACAGTTTAGGTAGACACTCCCTAAAAAAATAGGTAGTCCAGATAATTAGACCCCAATTAAGCAGATATTTTGTAGCTCCCCATTAAGTTGTTAGTTATATAGGTCCCCTCATTAAGTAGAAAGGTAGGTATATAGGCTTCCCAGTGGGAAGGTATATAACCCCCTGTTGGTAGGCAGATGTGTAGGCTACCCATTAAGTACTTTAGTTATATAGGTCCCCCAGTAAGTATTTAGGTATGTAAGGCCCTTTTAGTAGGTAGGTATATAGGGTCCCCAGTAAGTTGGTATATAGTTACCCCAGTAGGTAGATAGATATACAGGGTCCCCTCTAGTAGGTAGGAATAGAGGGACCAAAGGAGGTAGGTTTATAGGACTTCCTAGTAAGTAGATAAATATACAGGGACCCACTATAGTAAGTACATAGGGTCCTCCAGTATCTTGGTAGGTACATAGGCTCCCTCAGTAGGTAGCTACATAGGGCCCCCCTAGTAAGTAGAAAGGTATATGGGCCCCAGTGGATAGTTACATAGACCTCCAGTCCATAGGTATATACATACAGCCCCCAGTAGGTAGATAGTTTCATAGTATCCCCAGTAGGTAGGAACATATGCCCCCCCTAATAAGTAGATAGGTATATAGGGTCCAAGTAGGTAGTTATATATGCCCCCATAGGTAGGTAAATACCCCATCCCCCAGATAGGTATAGGTATACAGGAATCCCTGTTTTAGAAAAAAATAAATATTCATCTCTACCTGTTCCCTTGCTCTGAGTCCAGAGCAAGTAGCATGACATCATCACGCCGCCTGCTCTGGGTCGCCACTACTGGCATCTAATAAGGCCTAGTACAGAAGGAGGAGCAGACAGTGCAATGACATCATCACATCGCACTGCCTGCTCTGTGGCATCTAGAGGACTGAAGGACTGAGATCAGAAGATTCCAGCTGTTCTCCCTTAGCCGCTGCATCACTAGGTCTGTGTGGTGTGAGGAGTTTTCCGGCCCCCCGTGGCTCAGGGGCCTGGTCGCAAGTGTAACCAGGACTTCTGCAGCTAGGCCACTGTTAGGAGAGCCACGGCACAACTTGCTGCTCATCGCCCCATAGTTTTCAATTGTATACAGGTGCACATAAATTTGAAAATATGCGCACGACCTCAAGGCCCACCAAAGACAATCAACAGCCTTCCAGTGGGCAGTCCAAGATGGTGCAGTGGCCTGGCACCTGGCAGTCCACCAGGAATCTGATTGGGACCTTGAGAAAGCACAGTAAGTGTGCAAAATGGTCATTGGACTCATCTGTGTTTACATCATGACCTTCATTCAATAAAGAAGCCAAACCATGTAAATATCTCATATATTTCTCTTTTTGTGCTGATAACTTGCTTTTATTTTTAGCTTCTGTTTCTTTAAAATAGCAATGATAATAGTGATGATGACTACCGTCACTGTGCAGAACCTTATTGATGCTGCTACCAGTATGTGATATTTGTCAGGGACCTGTGTTTACATAAGCTGATAGGTACCCCATCTCTAAGTGAGACGTGCTATGCCTTTATAGCTTTGATTACCTAAGGGTTGATGGATAGTGTTGCTTGACTAGGGGTTCTCCCCGTACCCTGATTCAGTCACATTAGACTATCCAGTCACTATTGCAGAAAGTTTGTGGCACCAGAACAACCTCTTTTATATTTCTAAGAAAAAAAAAAAAGAGGAAAGAAGAAGCATTACATGTAAGTATTATTTGCTTTTTATTGGAATATTTGAAACTAATGGAAAGAAACTGGAATACAACTGATAAACCGATATGCCAGCAAATATTAAAAAATAGCTGTTTTTTGTGGGTAATAAACATCAGAACAAAAAAATCACAAAGAGAAAATAAGGTCTAGTTTAAAATTTTATAACAATAATAAAATGAAAAGTCTCACATCAATAAACTTAATGAAGCAAAAGCTGATTGAGTTTTCAAAATAGTAAATAGTCTCCAGTTTGACTTCAACTCAAAATCATGATTTACAGATGCAGAAAATGTAGCAAAGATTAATTTGACATATAATGTCACATGATATCACAGTGTAGAAAGTTATCTAATTTTTCTCAAGGCTATTCAACGTTTGTGATGTAAGAAAAGATAATACAGAAAGCTGTGATATCACCATAAGGCAAAACCAGGAGTGTGCAACATTTCTAGTTCCAAGGGCCATACTGTCATATTGTACCTTTTTCAAGAGCCACTCGGTCCATCAATTGTAATTACCCAAAATGGTTGAGAGGTGCTTGCTCCACTTCAGGGACTCCCAAAGAACTGAATGGGGGACCACTGCTCCATGTGACACTCTTATTTTCATTGTAGATTTTGAGGGTTACAGAAATGCCCTTTAAACAACTACAGTGATCAACATGTTGTTATGTCCTCTTCTCCAACTCATGTTCTCTCTAAAGTCTTAAACTTATCAGATGTTTTTATGGTAAATCTTGTGGATATGTCATGACTGTGTCAGAAATAAATTTCTCTTTGAGAAAGAAATCCAGGTAAAACGATTGTTCATGTACAAGGGATAATACAGGAACAGGTTTTTTTTGGATCGCTCATTTAAGTTGCTTAAAGTAGCACATTATGCCCTATGGTGCCAGCCATACTGTGCCCACCATAAAAGTGCCAACCATAACATATTTTCTGAAGTATTAAGACAGAGACAAAGCAGTCTGTGTCCTGATGGTTGAGTGCTGCACAGGAGGGCTGTAACGACCACAGGTAGTGGATCCACTGAGCCACGGGAAGCGATGCAGTAAGCCGCACCAGGGTGCGAAGTCTAAGGGGCCGGTGGGCTTCACCAGAGCCTGCCACAACACTGGATGGGCTTTCTGTGGCAGAGTACTCCTAGGTATCTACCCCTGGCATGACTTGTCTGCGGTGGCAATCAAGGTGTGATGTGGTCTAGAAGTGTGGAGAAGGCTCATAGTCGGGGACAGGCAGGAAGGTCAGGGCAGGCGACAAGGTTCATAGTCAAGAGACAGAGGCATGGATATCTGGTACATTGTATAGACATTAAGACAATAGAAAATGCTTTCTCTCAGGCAAATGGCACTAAAGATCCTGCAGGGATGTCAGCGGAGTGCTGGGCATTATAGGGTCATTGGCCAACAATAACCCAAGTACCAACCGCCAGAGACTACGGCTAGTAACTACTTTGAGGAAACAGGGCTGTGAGTGTGCCTGCGCCCCAACATGCGGGACGCGGCACCAGGGGCAAGAGGGTTGAGGTATGGGTGCAACCAGGACCTGTAACAGTAAACACTCCCTCTTTGGCCTTCTTACTTTTTAGCCTGAAGGAACTTCTCCAGTAGTTCAAGGTCCAAGATAGTGCCTTCTGGTTCCCAGGAACTTTCTTCCGTCCTGAATCCCTTCCTTTCAACAAGAAAGTGCGTCTTCGCCGATAATCTCTTTCAAAATCTCTTTCACATCATAGATGTTGATGGTATCTGCTTCGGGACGGAGACACAACCCTTTGTGAAAAATTATTAAGACCTACTGGCTTCAGAAGGGAGATGTGGAAGGAGTTTGAGATACGCATTGTGGGAGGTAGACGGAGATTATAGGCATCTAGGTTAATTTGCTTCAGCACCTCAAATGACCCCAGGAACCGAGGACCAAGCTTTTAGCTGGGGATCTTTAGATGAATGTACTTCGAAAAAAAAAACAGACCTTGTTTCCAGGAGCGAAGGACAGTGGAGGTATTCTCTTTTTCTCCACTTAGGACTTCACTGCGGACGCTAGTTGCAAGGATTTGCGTATGTCACTTCAGATGGACACCATATCTCGGGCCAGGTCGTCCACTGTAGGGACATCAGAAGCTGTAGGCATTAGGGAGTGGTGGGCAGAGATGTTATTCATAGATCACATAAAATGGAGGAGACACTGGCAGAATCCAAGCCCAGTTAGTTGTAGGAGAATCATGCCCACGACAATAAGCTGGACTAGTCATCTTGACGCTCTGACACAAAGTGGTGCAAGTAGTTAACCACAGTTTGGGGTTAACATTCTTCTTCTTGGTGTCACTATGGTAGAGAAATGTGGGATGAATTGGTGGTGGTGCAAAATGATGTATGGCACGGAGACAAGACAGCAGAAAATTAAGCTGAGTCCATTTGCAGTCCTTTGTCCAAGATGATGTACCTGATGAAGGGTAGACTGGTTTCATGAAAGATGCATTTCTCCAGCTTGGCGTAAAAACAATAATTTCTTAGTCGTCTTAGTACCTGGCGCTGATAAGTAGAATGGAACGCTGGGTCGGGTGAGAAGACCAGGATGTCATCCAGGTACATGACAACATAAAAATATAGGAGGTCTCTGAAAATTTGATTTACAAATTCTTGGAAGACCACAGGGGCATTGTGCAGACCAAAGGGTATTATGAGGTACTCAAAGTGCCCGCCTCGGGTATTGAAGGCCATCTTCCACTCATCACCTTCACGGATTCGAACAAGATTACAGGCCCCCCACAAGTCCAATTTAGGAAAATTCTGGCTTCACAAAGACGGTCAAAGAGTTTGTTGATTAGTGGTAACAGGTACCAATTTTTCATGGTTATTTTGTTGAGTCCACAATAGTCTATGCAAGGCCTTAGCAAACCATCTTTCTTGTGTACGAAGAAGTACCTGGCACCAGCTGGCAAAGAAGACTTACGGATAAACCTTTCCTGGAGATTCTCTTGAATAGAGGCTGACAGAGTAGGAGTAGAGTGGGGAAGTAGGGCTATAGGGCAATCACAAGGATGATGAGGCAGAAGGGTCTCAGCCTGCTTCTCAGAGAAGTTACCACAAAGTCCTGATATGGAGCAGGGAGACCTGGCAGAGGCTTGAAAGGCATCAGTGGATAAGTGGGGTGCACTGTGCAAGGTGCCACAAGGCAGCGGGACTGTCAGTCTTGTCCCCAATGTGTGACTTCACTTGTCTTACAGTTGAACATAGGGGCATGGCGCTGCAGCCATGGAAGTCCCAGGAGAACTGTGGAGGAATAATGGGGTGACACACAGAAGAATGTGATCTTCCCCTTGTGTAACACTCCCACCTGAAGAAACACTGGTTCCATATGGTACTGAATAGCATTGCTAAGTACTTCTCCACTAACAGAGGAGATAACCAGAGGTATGTCTAGGCTTACCACAGGGAGACAATACTTGTTCAACAGGGAAGCATCCATGAAGTTCCCAGCTGATACAGAGTCCAGAAAAGCAGAAGCTTGAAGTAAGATTCCTGAAGTGGTAGAGACTTACATTGGCATGGTCAGACATGGAGAGGGATTATTCACACCTAGGTACACCTCTCCCATGTAGCCTAGGTACATGCATTTCCTGGATGTTGTGGACTTTCTTAGCAATTCCTGTGGTAGTGCTCTGGACTGACACAGTAGAGGCATGTCGATGAGACCATTCTTACTGGGGCAGGTGGGCTCTGTCCACTTTCATGGGTTCTTCAGCAGGAGGCAATGAAGGAAGCAGTGGAGGCCTTTTGACCACTGGAGCAAGACAGGGTAGACTGCACAAATGGACCAGTTTGTGTCCTTGGTGCAGCCCCTCGTCTTTCGGCAAAGCAAAAATCAGTACAAGTGACCAAGTGGGTTAGGTCACTCAGAGAAGATGGAAGGTCCCAACCAGATAGCACGTCTTTTATTCTGCTGGAGAGGCCCTTCTTGAACATGGCTCTTAGAGTTACATCATTCCAGGACAATTCTGAGGCCAGAATGTGGAATTGGATAGCGTATTCCCTGACAATGGAGTCCCTTTGACGCAGGTTCAGCAGAAGATGCACATGCAGGTTCCCAAAGACACCGCGGAACTCGGCTAAGAATGTATGGAGATTAGCCATTATTGGATCATTCCATTCTCAGAGAGGAGTGGCCCTTGCCAGGGCTTTCTCAGAGAGGAGAATGACCATGAATGTCACATTGTATCATTTCATTATGAAACTGGCTTGCCATAAGTTCTACGTGCATGGTGCACTGTGTGATTAACCCCCTGCAGACTTTATGGTCCCCGTCAAATTTTGTCAGCATAAAGAGTCACAGCTTGGAACCGACAGACGTCACTGAAGCCACAGATGCAGAGGTAGCCTCAGGTGGTGGTTGCTGCTGCTGAGTTGCGAGAAGCTGCTGCATCATGGCAGTGAGCTGTTGCACCTGTTGAGTCTGCTAGACGATCTTTTGCGACTGCTGGCCAACCACTCTGGAGACATTTTGGATGTCTGGCACCATGGTGGGATACATGGCTGGATTTTGCAGTAATGACCACAGGTAGTAGATCCACTGAATAAGTGATGCTATAAGCCTCACCAGGAGTCTCAGGGGCTGTTCATTTTCAACAGTGCCCGCCGCAAGGTAAGATGGGCTTGCTGTGGCAGACAACCCCCAGGTTGCTACTCCTGACGTGACTTGCCTGTGGTGGCGGCCCAGGTGTGATAAGGTACAGAATCATGGAAAAGGCTCGTAGTCGTGGACAGTCAGGAAGGTCAGGGTAGGCGGCAAATTTCGTAGTTAAGGGATGGAGGCATGAAGATCTGGCACATGGTATAGACAATAACAAGATAGAAACTGCTTTCTCCCAGGCAAATGGCTCTGAAGATCCAGCAGGGAGGTCAGGGAAGTGCTGGGTAATATAGGGTCAGCGGCCAGTAATAACCCAATTACCGACACACTGGCCCTTTAAATTTTAAAGAGCGTGCGGTTAGGACATAGCACCCTCACAGTGACAGGAGCAGGGGAGAAGGAGGTACGGGTGCAACCACGACCCAACGTGTGGGTTGCGGGAGCACCTGTAAAAAGGGCACTGGGGCCGCATGTGCACCCTTGGGCCAAACTGCACTACATCCAAATTAGGGAACTTTCTTTTTTGCTATTATTAATGCAAGTTTGAAACCAAAACTAGGATTGATTTTAAAAAAAGAGAGAAGTAGGATCATATATTTATACCGCTTACTTTATGACCCACTCAAGCTTTGAAAACTGCAGCAAAATATAATATGTGATAGGAATGAACCAATACACAGATGAAGAAATACCTTTGTATGTACTTCCTTGAAAGATATAATAGAATGTACAACATTCAGGTTTTGCTATGTTTTAAAAATAATCCATAAGCAAATAGTTAATAGTTGGATCTTTTTGCTATGCTGTATAGGTTTGAGAATCCCAGTGGTCATGGGTGTATGACCTCATAGGGAGGTAGGAAAAATGATATAGAGTGTACACAACAGAGATGGCACTTAGTGCTCACCTGATTTATGAGTACAATCAAAGTATTTTGTTCACGGCAACTATTTGTGCTTGTGGTGTCTTATTTTGTATAGAGCAATAAATCACCTATATTGCCGTGCATGATTAGGACTCCAAACTAGTCGGTCTTTTATAATGAGTGAAATTATTATATATTTAATAGATAGTGCTTTATATCATATAATATTAAAAACTAAGGGAAAAATCTTTATACAACAGTACCACTAAGAATAAAGGGCAACCTCTATGTAACTTGCTGCCGACGCACCAGTTCTAAATAGTTGTAGAGCAGTGTATAATATGACAATATGAGTGAAAATGTTCTGCGCCAAACTTTGTATAGTAGTTTCCCAACAAACCTTGGCATATTCTTGGCACATTCAAAAGTGTTGTGTCTAGTACAGACTGCGTCAAGTTTAGGTGTATATGCATGTGTACATGCATGTGTTCATGCATCTATAGAAGAAGGAAATGTTTTTTGCTGCAAGATACACAAAAAAAATGGTGCGGGCACGTTCATAGATGTCAGCCAAAATGTTTATATCAAATTACTTCTTCCACTGGATTTGTATCAAGACCTTACACAAAGTAGGTAAAGTATCACATTTCAACACAAAACAATACTTATGTAACGAAGGAATTAAAGCTCACCTTGATTGAAGTCTTCGACCACCTGGTAAACCTCACACGGCCAAGCCCAATTATAGAGAAAGTGCAGTCCCCAGTCGCAGGACACATCAAGTAGTAAATTTGTAATGAAGCACTTACTTGACAGGTATAAAAGCCGTTTCTTTATTATTCAAATCTTCATGCATAAGGATAAAATAGCGTTACTTCAAGCAATGGTAATGGCTAACGCGTTTCTGGCTAGATACTAAGCCCTTGTTCACAGCATGTCAGTTTGTATCAGAGTGCTCATTTATATAGGAGAAAAGACTTCCGCATCACAAGCTATGTCACTTCCTTTACTACTGAGATTCATTCATAAAAATGAGTGCATAGTTTTCACTGCTACAATTAAAAACAAAAACAACAACCATTGCGGCTATGTGATAAGCTTACACAGGCTTCAGTGTATGGCTCATACTGACTGACATATACTTATATTCATTCAGAATATTGTATAGTGTATTTGGAAAATGAAAAGGCACAGACTCCAGTTTTCTATGGAGTGCCCAAATTACACAAAAACCAATTTCCTCCAAGTTTGAGACCCATAGTGTCCAGCACTAACAGTTTTACAGCCAGATTGAGTGATTTTGTGGACAAACATCTGCAACCATTGGTGCAAACTACTCCTGGCTATCTGAAAGATAGTAAAATGGTCTTACAGACCTTTCAAAATTTAGTATGGACGGAAGATTGCACCTGGTTAACACTAGATGTAGTGAGTCTTTACTCGAATATCCCACAGACGTTGGTGTTATCAGCAATACAATTTCATTTACAAAAATCTAGTACTTATGAAGAAAATGGCTCACTATTTCTCCTGGAAAGTATAGATTTTCTACTCAGACATAACTATTTCAAATTTGATAAAGATTTCTACATACAAATTATGGGATTTCCGATGGGTGCCACTTCTTCACCGGCTATTGCCAACCTATACATGTCGTGGTGGGAACATCAGGCAATCTTTCATCAAAATAATCCTTTTGCTGACAGCATCCTCTGGTATGGGGGCTACATAGACGATCTCATGATCGTGTGGAGGGGTCAAGTAGCGTCCATGCCAGAGTTTGTTGAATATGTAAATCAAAATCCCTTTAATCTAAAATTGACTTCATGCAGTAATAAACATAGTATTACATTCTTGGATATTCAACTATAAGGTGATTTACAAAAATCAAGGGTTAAAACATCTTTGTACCGCAAACCAACCAGTGGAAACTCTATTCTTAGAGCTAATAGCAGTCACTCACGACATACTATAGACTCCATCCCTCTTGGAGAATTTATTCGTGCAAGAAGGGCATGCACGAATGATGAGGATTATGAGACAGGATTATATATAGGTTAAAGGAAAGGGGATACAACCAAGTCCAAATAGAGAAAGCACTGTACAAAATAAAGAATAAAACACAAGAGGATTTTTTGAAAAAACAAAATAAAAAACAGGACCTGAAAAAAGATAAATTTAAAAAAGGTCTTATTTTTTCTACAGTGTACAGTGCAGAGTTTGAAAAAATAAAAAAGATTTTCCATAACAACATAAATGTATTAAGACAAGATGAGGATTTAGCGAAAATTATTGATAATGGAATTAAATGTGTCCCACAAAAGAATAGAACGATAGGCAGCGAAATTTCACCTAGTAATTTCATTAAACCACAGAATAAAGGGAAAATATGGATGACACAAACGGGTTTTTTCCCATGCGGGGGTCGTAGATGTAACGTATGTAAAGTCACTAAAAAAAATCTAAATTTAAAGCAAATCGTACAGAAAACAAAGAATATACAATACGCAAATTCATAAATTGTGACACTGACCACATTATCTATGGTATGTACTGTGAGATATGTGATAAGCTTTATATAGGATCAAGCATACGCAAATTCAAGACCCGCATTGCAGAACACCTTTATAACATCAAAAATGGTACGGTAACTCATTCAGGAGTAGTACGACATTTTGTCGATATGCATGAAAGGGATATACGGAGTCTTACCTGTTTTGGTATTGAAAAAGTGGAGCGACCAAACAGGGGTGGTGACTGGTTGCACAAAGTTCGTATGAGAGAGGCATTCTGGATACTCCAACTTCAGACTCGTATCCCGAGAGGTTTAAATTATCGTAATGATTTGGCATACATATATTAAGACCTAAAATATACACTATTCTGAATAAATATAAGTATATGTCAGTCAGTATGAGCCATACACTGAAGCCTGTGTAAGCTTATCACATAGCCGCAATGGTTGTTGTTTTTGTTTTTAATTGTAGTAGTGAAAACTATGCACTCATTTTTATGAATGAATCTCAATAGTAAAGGAAGTGACATAGCTTGTGATGCGGAAGTCTTTTCCCCTATATAAATGAGCACTCTGATACAAACTGACATGCTGTGAACAAGGGCTTAGTATCTAGCCAGAAACGCGTTAGCCATTACCATTGCTTGAAGTAACGCTATTTTATCCTTATGCACGAAGATTTGAATAATAAAGAAACGGTTTTTATACCTGTCAAGTAAGTGCTTCATTACAAATTTACTACTATCACATTTCAACACCAGCAGTGGAAAATATACATCCATAATAAATGAATGGGATAAATGTCTATTAGAAAAAGTGGAAAAGATGTTGTTCACCTGAAGATTTTGTCTATTAATGCATGGTTAAACAGGTTTTTCAGATGCTAGGGGGGCATATATGAATACTGTCTAGGTTTAAGACTCTCTTTGTTGCCCATAGCAACCAATCAGAGCTCCCCTTTCATTTTTTTTTAAACACTATATGAAATAAAAGGGGAGCTCTGATTGGTTACTATGGGCAACAAAGAAAGTCTTATCTAAAAGTTATGATTTTTTTAGAGATCCTTTTAATGTTAGCAAAGGCTTAAAGGAGTTGTCTCAATACAATTGCTTTTTATGTTAAAGATCTTGCAAAAACAGTGTCCTACCTATTCTGAGATATCCCCTCTTGTATGGGCTGTATCAGCTCCTCGGGTCGCTATAGCTACAGACCTGTTTGATCTCTCCTGATAGGCTGACAGCACTGGTTGCTATAGCTACAGACCTGGCTTCTACTGCAGCCTAGTGAAAGCAAGTAAACACACACCTGAATTCAAAGTGTAACCAAGAAAACAGGACTGAGGTAAGATGTATCAATGTAGCGAGACAACCCCTTTAAGGCAGTTTTTAATTCTGCTTTAAAGGTGGTATGCAGGTTAACTATACTTTACTTCAAGAGCAGAGAGAGATGGTTGGTAACTAGAAAGACTTGTGTAAACAAGCAGGAGATAAGAACTGCTCTAGCTCTGAAATAAAGCACAATCAAAACAGCAATATATTGGTTAATAATCAATCTTTATTTACCTGTGCCTACATGTTTAAAGCTAATTATTGTGGTGAGAATTCCGCTTTAGGTTGCTAGTATCATATTAGTAGCATTTAGTGTTATACACCATGATCTTACCTTTGCAAAATAAACAATTAAGAATTATAATTATATTATTTGTCACAGAACACATGGGATCCCCTTGTCTCTGTGACACAGGTGTGACCATAAAGTTAACATTTCTCTACAGATCAATCTCATACACATCCCTCAGTTGGCTACAAATTTAGCACAAATGTGCATCAAACAGTTCAGGCACTCACTATCACTGCCAGCCCTGACCCAGTATTTGCAATAAGTCACAACACTACACAATGCATACTGCCCATTTTAGTCTAGCAGTCAAACAGGCAACATTTACAAGAAACCACTTATATTGTACACTAGGAAGATAACGTTCTCAAGTAAAATGAAGCAAAACTATTAAAATTTTAAGCTATAATATGAATTTACAGTGCTTATTTATATAAATGAAAGAACATAAATACATAATTTTGTAAAAGTCCAACACTAGTCCATTTTGTAGTGTCCTTTGTCTTTTCCCATGGACAGTAAGAAGATGTATATAATTCTAATTGGAATGGGTTCACCATAATGGAAATGAACCAGTTATTTTATACTCTCCAGGATAAAGGACTGGAGGGGGATCTTCATGGGACACCCCATAGAAGGGCTCCACCAATGCTTATGACATTAGGCAAATAATAACTGAAACCTCTTAGGATCAAAGTTACACCATCCAGCACCATTTTAGAAGCCATATTCCAGCTAGATGATCAGTAGTGATGAGCAAACCCTAAAAAGTTCGAGTTTGAGGTGAACCTTGAACTTAGAGGTGTTTGGTTCGAAGTTTGAGTCGATCTCAAACTTCAAACCCCATTAAAGCCAATGGAAAAATATGTTCAGGTAAATTTTTATACCTATACAGGTGACGTGAAGTTGCAGTTCGGTTCCGGTTCGACGAGATTAGATTTCAGTACCAGTGGTGGCAGCGAGAGTAAGGTAATGAGGAACTGCCAGGTTTCAGTTTGACTAGATTAGACAGCAGTACCATTTGTGGCAGGGAGAACTTGACAATGGGAACTGTCAGGTTCCGGTTCGACTAGATTAGACGGCAGTACCATTTGTGGCAGCGAGAACATAGAAATGGGGAACAGCCAGGTTCAGGATAAGAGGACTTAGTACATTTGGTGGTAGTACAGGTGGAGGCATTAAAAAAAATTAAAAGAATTTTGAGGGCTACAAGGAAAAAGAGTAAGGGGCATATACAGTGTTCATCAAGGTCATAAAGGTGTATATTTCAAGATAAATTCAGCCGTAAAACTTGTAAATCTAGCTGTTGGCAACAGTAGAATATAGTTTGTAGAAGCAGCAGGCACAGGAACTCCAGACATGAGATGTATTGTAGTTTAAATGTATACAGTGGGTACGGAAAATATTTAGAACCCTTTAAATTTGTCACACTTTCTTTCATTGCAGCCATTTGTTAAGATTAAAAAAGTTAATCTTGAAAGGAATTAAACAGAAATGTAGAATTTTTTGCAAATTTATTAAATAAGAAAAACTGAAACATCACATGCGCATAATTATTCAGACCCTTTGCTGTGACACTCATATTTAACTCACATACTGTCCATTTCCTTTTGATCCTCCTTGAGATGCTTCTGCTCCTTCATTGGAGTCCAGCTGTTTTTAACTAAACTGATTGGACTTGATTAGGAAAGGCACCCACCTTTCGATATAATACCCCACAGCTCACAGAACTGCCCAAGTAGCTCAGAGACAGAATTGTGGCAAGGCACAGATCTGGCCAAGGTTACAAAAGAATTTCTGTAGCATTCCAGATTACTAAGAGCACAGTGGCCTCCATAATCCTAAACTTGAAGAAGTTTGGGATGACCATGACTCGGCCGTCCAGCCAAACTAAGCAATCGTGGGAGAAGAGCCTTGGTGAGATAGGTAAAGAAGAACCACAAGACCACTGTGGCTGAGCTCCAGAGATGCGGTAGGGAGATCAACTATCACTGCAGCTCTCCACCAGTTGGGGCTTTATGGCAGAGTGTGCCGACTGAAGCCTCTCCTCAGTGCAAGACATATCAAAGCCCGCACAAAGTTTGCCAAAACACACATGAAGGACTCCCAGATTATGAGAAATAAGATGAAGGAGATGAAGATTGAACATTTTGTTATTAATTCTAAGCAGTATGTGTGGAGAAAACCAGGCACTGCTCATCACCTGCCCAATACACCCAGGATGGCTGGTTGCAATTGAAGGAAAGTTGAATGAGGCCAAGCACAGAGATATCCTGGATTAAAGCCTCTTCCAGAGTGCTCTGGACCTCAGACTGGGACAAAGATTCTTCTTCCAACAAGGCAATGATCCTAAGCACACAGCTAAAATAACAAAGCAGTGACTTCAGAACAACTTTGTGCCCATTCTTGACATGCCCTGACCTAAACCCAATTGACCATCTCTGGAGAGACTTGAAAATGGCTCTCCACCAACAATCACCATCCAACCGGAGGGAACTGGAGAGGATCTGCAAGAAAGAATGGCAGAGGATCCCCAAATTCAGGTTTGAAAAACTTGTTGCATCATTCCCAAGAAGACTCATAGCTGTAGTAGCTTAAACGGGTGCTTCTACTCAATACTGAGCAAAGGGTCTGAATACTTAAGACCATGTAATTTTTCTCGTTTTTTAAATTTATAAAAATATCTACATTTCTGTTTTTTTTTTCTTTCAAGATGGGTGCAATGAAAGAAAGAGTGAAAAATTTAAAGGGGTCTGAATACTTTCCATACCCACTGTATTTCACACTGTCATGAAGACGTGCAACAGTTTACTAGTCAGTGACATTGGCAATCGGGGCAATAATATCATCAGAGATCCATGCTTGATTCATTTTGATAAATATCAAACGATCTACGTAATCAGGGGAAAGATGGATACGTTTGTCAGTTATCACCCTTCCAGCTCTGCTGAATGTGCGTTCTGAGATAACGTTGGCTGCTGAGCAGGATAATACTTCTATGGTGTGTCGAGCAATCTCAGGCCAATCATCCAGTTTGGTCACCCAGAAGTCGAATGGGTCCAGACCAAGTGCAAAAACATTGGTGTTGAGCCGCAGGTAGTCATGGACCATGGTCTTAAGGTGGTCTCTGTGTTTCTGAATGCTGCCCTGACTTGTCGGGGTTAGTGAGGTGGTAAACATTGATTGCAAAACATCACCTAGTAGGATTCTGCCACACTGCCTGCTGCTGCGGCTACTTGCCATTCTAGTGCTGCCGTGTTGCTGATGTTGTTCCACCATGACATTAGAATGTGAAGAAAATGCAAAAGATGTCTTGAGTTGGTCAATGAGCACTGTCTCAAATTCCTGCATTCTACTGTCAACTTCTAAGGGTGGAAGGAAATTGCTCACTTTTGTCTTGTAACGTGGATCAAGTAGGGTGGCCACCCAGTAATCACTTTTCATTTTTATTGCCTTGATGCACGGAATCCATGTTGCAGGTAATGTAGCATCCAAGCACTCATGTGAGAGATGGTGCTGAGATATCCCAAGCCTCGTGGTCGAGGGGCACTAACCAGATATTCCTCCTCTTCCTCCTCCTACTGTAATCTGTGCCAACCTCTAAACACTGAAGGGTAATCAGTGTCCAACTCTGCCTCCTCATCATAATCCACTTCCTCATCCTGACCGTTACCAAAGCCCTAGCTAGCCTCATGTGCTTTACTCTGTGAGCTGAACTGCCGTCCTGCACCCGCCCTCGACCTCGAACCGTCACCTAAAGGAGACCTATAGAATCGCAAAACAATCAGGCCTTCTTCCTCCTCCAGCGAGTAAGGCTGTGTCTGCCTCCTCCTCCTCCATTACTGCTGGGACCTGCTGCCACAGAGTGCCTAATGCTTCCTTCAGTAAAAATATAACCATGATGGTCATGCTGACAATGCCATCATCCCGACTGACCATTTTGGTGGCCTCTTCAAAACTGCCAAGGATGGTGCAGAGATCCTTCACCTGACTCCACTCTCTATGGGTCAAAACCCTGAGGCCTGCATCACTGCTAGTTATGCCATGCGACACTTCATACTGCATAATGGCAGTACGCTGCTGCCACAATCGCTGGAGTATTTGGCAGGTGGAATTTCAGCATGTTGCAACGTCAACAATAAGACGGTTGGCAGGAAGACCCAGATCACGCTGCAACGCTGCCAGTCATGCCAAAGCAGGGTGGGAATGCCGTAAGTGTGAGCTAAGACCTTGAGCCTTCCTCAGCTGACAGTCAAGACCTGGGTAGCGCTTGAGAAATTTCTGCACAATCAGGTTTGTGATGTGTGCCAGGCAAGGGATATGCATAAGTCTACTGAACTAAGGGCAGCAAGGAGATTTTTCCGTTTGTCACACACCACCTTAATACTTAGCACCCACCCGCTGGTTGGTCTGAGTGCGCAGTGCTGCTCATATCTCTTGATCTGTGTGTTGACAGTCTCCAAGACAAATTAATTTGAGAATGGCCTGGTTTCTCTTGGCACACAATGCTACCCGTCGAGGTTGGGGAACTGGACTCTGCACTATCCATAAAGTGTGGAATAGTGTCGGCCAAGACCCATCACGAGAGGTACTATCATCCACCAAACTCACCCAGTGAACAGTCAGGGCGATGTAATGCCCTTGACCGTGCTTACTAGTCCATGTGTCTGGAGTGAGATGGACTTTGGTGGACACAGATGCATCCAATGCGCTGGAGATCTTTTCTGCAACATGGCGGGCCAGGGTAGGGACAGCTTTTGAAATTATGTGCACTCAATAAATTTTCACCAAGCAACAACTAGAAATAGAACAACTAGAAATAGATTTCTTTCTATAGGAGATTTGTTAACAGTGTCTTATACAATAGCTATACCCCCAAAACTGCAAAAATGAAGTTATGGACACTCAATAAAATGTGCACCAAGCAACCACTATTTGAAATAGATTGGTTTCTATAGATTTGCTAACAGTGTCTTACACAATAGCTGTACCCCCCAAAACTTCAAAAATGATGTTATGTGCATTCAGTAAAATTTGCACCAAGCAACCACTATTTGAAAGAAATGCATTTCTCTAGGATATTTGTTAACAGAGTCAAATGCAATAGCTGTACCCCCAGAACTGCAAAATGAACTTTTGACCACTCAATAAAATTTTCACCAAACAACCACTATTTGAAATAGATTAGATTTCTTTCTAAAGGAGATTTGTTAACAGTTTCCTATACAATAGTTGTGCCCCCAAAACTGCAAAAATGAAGTTATGGGCACTCAATAAAATTTTCACCAAGCAACCACTATTTGAAATAGGTTAATTTCTATAGGAGATTTGTTAAAGGTGTCTTATGCAATAGCTGTACCCCCAAAAATACAAAAATGAAGTTATAGGCACTCACTAAAATTTTCACCAAGCAACCAATACTTGAAATAGATTTCTTTCTATAGGAGCTTTGCTAACAGTGTTTTATGCAATTGCTGTACCCCCAAAACTGCAAAAATTAAGTTTTGGGCACTGAGTATGTTTAAATGAGTATGATGTATATGAGAGTTAGGCATTATGTGAGCATGCAAATGTTGCCAAATAACAGTTTCTGCTTGTGGGAAAGATGCAGCCAGCAATACAAAACTCCCTAACTATTACTGTCTGTGATTCCCTAAGCTTGCTATACACCCTTCCTAACTACCTACCTAATCTAAATAGCAGCTTTTTCTGTGTAAACTCGCTAATAAACAAATCTTGTGGCTGCATGCAAGTAAGCAGACAGAGAGCAGTCTGTACAGTACAGAGAGTGAGCTGGAAATGGCGTTCAGTATGCAATACAGTGAAATATATATAACATGGTCATGTTATTTTAGCAGACAGTGAGAGCTCTACACCTCAGTGATGACGTTTTTGACACTTCTCTGTGCTTTGCACTGATTGGATGGCCAGCGAAACTACAGAAAGGCGCTCAAAACTATTAAAATGGTGAATCGAACGCCATATCAAACTAGAAGTTTTATTCGAACAAACCATAAAGACCTTGTTTCGGTTTGCATTCGAGAAAATCATGAAGTTCAACTCGAATGGTTTGATCAACACTATTCATCCTTCCTCTCTTTACTTTGACCTCCTATTTGTCTTTTCCTATGAAACATTATAATGCTTAGCCGTGCTGTCCCCATATCTTGTAGACTGTAAGCCCTCACAGGCAGGAACCTCTCTCCTTCTGTACCAGTAGTTATTTATTAATTAGTCTCCCTTGTAGGTATTTGAACTATTTTATGTATGCAACCTGAATGTACAGTGCTCTGGAACTGAGGGCGCTCTAAAATAAATAATAATAATAATAATAATAATAGAGCCATACGTAGTGTGACAAAGCATAAGGCCTTGTCATTGAAGGCCAATATGTGCCACCGTACCTCTGGGCTACGGTGGAGTAAGCCAGTTAAATAGGTCTACAACCTTAGGTTGCAGACATTTTATTTACGTTGTTCATCACTGCTTTAAGCAGTAGATTCCGGGTCTTGCTTTACTGGAGCAGTCTTAGAGCTGGGTGGGGGACTGCTCCCATATATCCATCCCAGGATTTCCCTGGCCTATAAAAGCCAGAAGGTCAGGTGTCCTGGGTGGGGTACGTCACTCCAAGCCTGGAGTTGGAGAGGAAGGATCGTCTGTGTAAAGTCTCTCTAAGGAAGGCTGGACTTACCCTTCTTACATGCTGCTACTTTTGTTATATGGTGAGCTGAACCTGTTATACGTTCTAAGTTATACGTATAACAGAAGCAAGGTTCTGTTTAAGTTCCATTTTTGCACCCCTGCTGAAGATAAGCTGTTTATGTTCTCGACTTTCTGTTTAATAAAACCTGTTAAAGTGAATGCTTTTGGTGTTTGTGGTCCCTGTGATGGAGCTGACCCCTCACAGTAGTCACATGCTCATGCTGGACTCTTACCTACAAGCTGGTATTCAGAAAACTAGGTTTCCATGCAAGCAGAAATGCTGAAGGCTCTCAATGCCCTCTTCCTGTGACAAGGATTGTTGAACATAAACAACAATAGCTCAAGATTTGGTGCATTGTTTCCAAAAAGGAAAGACAACAAGGTAACAAGTGTGGCTCCCAATGTGGACAACAGTAAATAAAAAAGGAAACATCAATAATAAAGTAAATGGGAATTGAGGGGTACCTATTTACATACTCATGAGATGTTAACTGAACATCAACCTATAACAAATTCTATGTACGGTATTTTAAAATGTATACAACTTTTAGATTATTATTTTGATTACCGTATATACTCGAGTATACGCCGAGTTTTTCAGCACAAAAAATGTGCTCAGAAATCCATCCTCGGCGTATACTCGAGTCACTGTCGGCGCTCGGGTGCTGCGATGGCCCGTGCGCCGACAGGGACACTTCTTACTATATGCGACTCCTCAGGGCGCGCATACAGCAGAATCCCGAGCACGGCCGACAGCGACAGGCACTGCCGTGGCCCGTCACTGTCGGCGATCTCTTCCCCTATATGCGACTCCTCCAGAGCGCATGAAGGGGAAGATACCACTGCAGAGAGTGAGCGCTCTGTGCTCCGCAGAGAACTCCGGGCGGCCGCAGACTCGCAGCTGTCCGGAGTTTCCGGCACAGGCAGTGTGTGTCATCACATTGTGTGCGCGGCCTGATGACATCACCTGCCTGTGCCGAGAAGACCGAGGAGAGCGTGCGGGAGGCCGGACAGCGAGGAGACGCAGCGGCGAGGGAGACAGAGCAACAGGGAGCCAGGTAAGTGGGGTTTTTTTTTTTTTTTTTTATTACCTGCCTATACCTAGCCTATACCTGACTAGACCTAGCCTATACCTAGCCTATACCTGCCTATACCAGCCTATACCTGACTATACCTATTCTATACCAGCCTATACCAGACTATACCTAGCCTATACCTGCCTATTACCTGCCTATACCCAGCTTATACCAGCCTATACCTAGCCTATACCAGCCTATACCTAGCCTATACCCTACCTATACCAGCCTATACCTGACTATACCTAGCCTATACCCTACCTATACCAGCCTATACCTGCCTATACCAGCCTATACCTGACTATACCTAGCCTATACCCTACCTATACCAGCCTATACTTGCCTATACCAGCCTATACCTGACTATACCTAGCCTATACCTTCATATACCCTGCCTATACCAGCCTATACCAGCCTATACCTAGCCTATACCCTACCTATACCAGCCTATAACTAGCCTATACCCAGCCTATACCTGCCTATACCTAGCCTATACCTAGCCTATACCCAACCTATTAAAACATATACCTGCCTATAACCTGTCTATTACCTGCCTATAAGGACATTTAACTGCCTATGGGGGACATAAACCTGCCTATAACTACCTATGGGGGACGTATACCTGCCTATAACTGCCTGTGGGGGACATATACCTGCCTATAACTGCCTAACGGGGACATTAAACTGCCTATACCTGCCTATGGGGGACATATATCTGCCTATGGGGGACATTAAACTGCCTATATAATTTTATTGGTATCCATTTTTATTTTTGATATTTACCAGTAGCCGCTGCATTTTCCACCCTAGGCTTATACTCGAGTCAATAAGCTTTCCTGTTTTTTGTGGCAAAAGTAGGTACCTTGGCTTATACTCAGGTCGGCTTATACTCGAGTATAAACGGTAACTAACTATATTCTTTAGTATTAAGATTATGTATACTTTACATTATTAATAACACATGAAATATGAATAATCATGATATCATTAAACATAGCAGAGAAATTGCAACACACAATTAGATTATATTTATATTTTTTATAATATTTCAATGAATTAAATATTCATTGAATAAATACAGTAAATTGTTATATTTTAACTTGATTTAATATTAATAGGTAAAATAAAAAAAAAGAATAATGAACATATTTCACCTGAAACCAAAATGCTTCCTAATCATTGTATGTCTGTTCATCAATTGTTTCATATGGGTAACAGCAGATATTTAACATTATCTAAATAATTTACCTATCCAGATGTTATTTTGTCTCACTCTTGTATAATTTTTTTTTTTATTTTGGTACCATTTATTATGTTATTTAGAAACAAAACACCATCTTCCAGTAAACATACAGTGTAAATGAATTACAACTTCAAAGTGAAACTTAAAAATTCTAAAAGTAAGATGAAGCAATCCACCATTTCTAGGTCACTATTCAAAGTTTACTAAGTGACATGATCGTATACACTTTCTTCATTTTCTTGGGTCCTAGTTTCTGTATCACAGCATGTTCTGGCAAATATCAGATACTGTATATTTGGTTTACTAACCAGCAGCTGTTCATCTATTTAACCCCTTACGGTCTAAGCCTGTTTTGGACTTAAACGGAATCAGTCATCAATTTATTTTATTTTTTTGATGAAATATTGAGTGTTCATTTTTGTCTAAATTTTAGCATATTTTTTTCTTTCATTTAATTTGTGGTAAATATAAAAAAATACATAATAATTTTCAATGCTTCCCACTCTTCCACCAGAGGAGGAACATCCAAGAAAAAAAAATTGGTTAATTTACAAAGAGGATGTATTACAGCACTGCTGTGAATGTGGGCTGGTCTGGTGGTGACCTCACTCGCCTCACCCTCCTCTGTGTGCAAAAGGTGGAGGAGGTGGATTGTAGACTCTGCAGCCACTGAATCACCATTTTGTTGGTGACTTAGGACACCATACAAAGCTGCTGTGTATCCATAGCTGAAAAACGAATAACCAGAGTGAAATTGTGATTACATTTAGGGTATGTTCACACGGCCTCTTTGAGGCCGTGTTACATACGCTTTTGGATCCGTGTTTGGATCCGTCTTTCTGACCCTAAACAGACCCAAACATGTATCGAGTAAATAGCACTGTGATTTTACATTGCTGTTTATTAGAAACACTCATTGGCGTTCATACGAGTGATCGTCGATGCGTGTCTCGCTCCGTCTTTCGGATCCATTCCAAGAATTGAACGGATTTTAGTGTAAAAATGCGTAAAAAACTGCCTTTTAGCGGCAAAATGCATAAAAACGGATTTTAGCAGCAACATCTGTAAAAAAACGGATTTGTGCATCAGAAGAAATAGAACTTTATTAACGGCAAAATCCGTAAAGAAATGGTTTTTAGTGGAAAAATCTGTGAAAAAAAATTGATTTTAGCGTCAGAAGAGATAGAACTTTATTAGCGCCAAAATCCATAAAGAAAAGTATTTTTGTGCCAAAATTTGTAAAGAAATGGATTTTAGCGGCAAAATCCGTAACAAACAGATTTTAGCGGCAAAATCCGTGAGAAACGGATTTTAGCAGCAAAATCCATAAAGAAAAGGATTTTAGCAGCAAAATCCATAAAAAAATATATTTTCAGTGTCAAAATTGAGAACTTTATTAGCGCCAAAATCTGTAAACAAAAGGATTTTAGCGCAAAAATCCATAAAAAAATTGGATTCTTGCGCCAAAATCTGTAAAAATCGAGATTCTAGCACCACAATCCATAATAAAAGTTTTTTTAGCATCAGAATCTAGAGAAATTTATTAACGAAGAAATCTTGAATTGCACAAAAATTGTTAGTAACAAAAGCATGATCACTTTATTAGGAACGAGGACTAGAGATGGGCGAATCGATTCTAACGAAGTGGAATTTGTTTAGAATTTCACGAAAACTTCGATTCTGAATGAAGTCGAAGTTTGGGGTGATTCGCTGGAACGAAGCGTGTTTTTAATTGATAAAATGGCTGCGAGCATATGGCGTTACCTGGGGCAAAGAAGTCTGGGAGGAAGAAAGGAGTAGCCTAAATGTCAAGTGCAGAGATAAAACCAATCAGAGACCGGCGGGATTCTGTGACGTCACCGCACTATATAAATCCGGACGCGACGCTGGCAGTTCACACTGCTCTCTGTGCCGTGTTGTAGCTGCTGCAGCTTCAGTATTAGAGATCTCACACAAAAGAAAGACCTTTTATTCAGCGATTTTTTGAGGGGTGTCACAGCTTTTCTCAGAGACTGCTTTTCTTATGTTCTAATTTTGATTTTGTGGGGTATTGGAATTGAAGTCCAGTGTGCGTCCAATTCAGCTGCATATACATTTTAATGCTATCTGCTCACAGCACATTGAATATCCAAGGGGGATCTAAGCCTGTTGTTGCTGTTGTATTCAGTTCAAAAACAGTGGGCGACATGTATGAATCCCGCCGGGTCGAAGCACCGTTTTCCGCCTGTTCCCCGGCGGAATCTGCGCCTGATTTATGTCGGGGCCGGGCCGCGCTCATACATATCATGTAAAGTCCGCCGCGCCTCGCCAGCGTGTCGGGCGCAGTGCGGGAATGAGGCGCCGTGCGGGGCTGCGCCTATGATTCGCCGCCGGAGGTAGTGCGATCATACATGCGGGGAAAAGTCCGCCTCGCCTCGCCAGTGTGTGGGGCGCAGTGCGGGGACATGGGCGCCGTGCGAGACTGCGCCGAAAATCTGTTCCGATGCGAGACAGGCTAGAGCGGCGAGAAATCATTCCACATGTCGGTGAGGAGTATAAATCCAAAATCGCCTTTATAAAGGCGTTCTACATTCTCAGGAAAAGAGCTGAAACATTAAAAATAAAAATTACATACAACAAAATCACTTTCCAATATCCTAATTCAAGAATTAGGATAAAGGAAAATGCCGGGAAATACAGTATTTCAAATTCTGAAACCTATTCTCATTGGTCGCCAGAAACCGGCCAATCAGAATAGGAGCGACACTGAACTATTAAAACCTATGGGGAAGAATTGACCAATCAAAATCCCCGGCGGGATAATTCAAAATACAGTAAAAATGCTGAAAAAGTTTGAATGGCTGAGCTAGCGGGGGCTTGGCTATCTCAGCCAATCAGAATAGGAGCGACAAAGTCCCATTCTAGGCTATGGAGAAGTTTAGACCAATCAGAATACGAGCAACAAAGTCCCATTCTAGCCTATGGGGAAGTTTACACCAATCAGAATCCACGGCGGGACTGTTCAAAATACAGTAAAAATGCTAAAAACAGCTGATTGGCTGAGATAACAGGGGCTTGGCTATCTCAGCCAATCAGAATAGGAGCGACAAAGTCCCATTCTAGGCTATGGAGAAGTTTAGACCAATCAGAATACGAGCGACAATGTCCCATTATATCCTATGGAGGAGAATTGACCAATCAGAATAGGAGCGACAGAGCCCCATTCTAGCCTATGGAGAAGTGTAGACCAATCAGAATCCAGGGCGGGATAATTCAAAATACAGTAAAAAGACAGAAAAGAGCTGATTGGCTGAGCTAGTGGGGGCTTGGCTATCCCAGCCAATCAGAGCGCGAGCTACTTCTCCCATTATACTCTATGGAGAGATGAGCGCACTCAAATCTCGGCGCTCAGCGCCGCGCGGCATGAAGTATTAATCCACAAATTATTTTTAGACAGTGTAAAACATTCTCAGATAAAGACCAGAACACTTCTTTAAAAATAAAGCAGTTAAAAACCCGAACAACGCGTTCGTCGATCAGACCGGCGCTACATAGGGAATTGCAATAGAGAGAATTGCCGGGAAAGACAGTAATTCAAATTGTTTAAGCTATTCTCATTGGTCGGCATAAACCAGCCAATCAGAATAGGAGCGACAATGTCCCATTATATCCTATGGAGGAGAATTGACCAATCAGAATAGGAGCGACAGTGGCCCATTATATCCTATGGAGAAAAATGGACCAATCATATTCAAAGGCGGGACAGTTCAAAATACAGTAAAAAGGCAGAAAGGAGCTGATTGGTTGAAGCAGCGGGGGCTCGTCCAGCTTAGCCAATCAGAGCGCGAGCTGCTTTCTCATAGAGTTCTATGGGGAATTGAAATTGAAAAGAGGCGCCGTAATTTGGACCAATGGGAGAGCGAGCGACGCTCCTATGGGTTTTCTAATGCAATCTGGTATAAAAGTGTACATGGCTGAAATCAAATTATAACACTACAGAAGTTGTGCCGATGTGTATATAAAAGTAATACTAATATGTGGCTAACGAAAGAAAAATTTGAAATCAAGAAAATCATGCTTATTTCTTTATTTTCGATGCACCCATACTATTGATCCTTGGCTAACGAAAATAACGAAATAAACATGATTTTATGTTTGTTTTTTTTTTCCGGTAGCCACATATTAGTATTCCTTTTATATACACATCGGCACAACTTGTGTAGTGTTATAATTTGTTTTCAGCCATGTACACTTTTATACCAGATTGCATTAGAAAACCCATAGGAGCGTCGCTCGCTCTCCCATTGGTCCAAATTACGGCGCCTCTTTGAAATTTCTTTTCCCCATAGAACTCTATGAGAAAGCAGCTCGCGCTCTGATTGGCTAAGCTGGACGAGCCCCCGCTGCTTCAACCAATCAGCTCGTTTCTGCCTTTTTACTGTATTTTGAACTGTCCCGCCTTTGAATATGATTGGTCCATTTTTCTCCATAGGATAGAATGGGCCACTGTCGCTCCTATTCTGATTGGTCTTAACTTCTCCATAGCCTAGAATGGGACTTTGTCGCTCCTATTCTGATTGGCTGAGATAGCCAAGCCCCCGTTATCTCAGCCAATCAGCTGTTTTTAGCATTTTTACTGTATTTTGAATTATCCCGCCGGGGATTTTGATTGGTCTACACTTCTCCATAGGCTAGAAAGGGACTTTGTCGCTCCTATTCTGATTGGCTGAGCTAGCCGAGACCCCGCTAGCTCAGCCAATCAGCTCTTTTCTGCATTTTTACTGTATTTTGAATTATCCCGCCGGGGATTTGGATTGGTCAATTCTTCCCCATAGCTTTTAATGGTTCACTGTCGCTCCTATTCTGATTGGCCGGTTTCTGCCGACCAATGAGAATAGGTTTCAGATTTGGAATTACTGTATTTCCCGGCAATTTGCAATATCATATTTGTTGATATTGCGCCGTTCTAGAGTTTGGAAAAGTGATGTTTTTTTTTATTATGTGTATTTTAAACGTGCAGCTCTCTTCTGACACTGTTTTCCGCCTTTATAAAGGCGATTTTTTCCTATTCATACTCCTGCTGCACGGAGCGGAGCGCCGAGATTTCTGTCGCGATCTTCGATCTGCTTCCTCGCATGTTCCGTTCTTGCTTCACTTCGCCTCGGCCGGAGCATTTCGACCAAGTCTGCTTGTCGGAGCGGAGCGCCGAGATTTCTGTCGGGATCTTCGATCCGCTTCCTCGCATGTTCGGATCCTGCTTCACTTCGCCTCTGCCGGAGGATTTAGACCAAAAAAAACCTGGTCTGCTTGTCGGAGCTGCCGAGCGCCGCGATTTGGCGAGCCGCGATGGTACATGCCTCGGACTATACGAGCGCTCCGAGTCCCACCCCGGAACGCCTTCACCGCGCCCCACCGCGCCCACTGCCCGCCCACTGCCCGCCCCTTCATGCGGACCGCAGCCGAAAGTGGCGAATGCTGCGGCCGACAGCGGGATTCGGGCTGGGAGGCGCAGTGTACGCCAGAAAACAGCCGTAAAGCCCGTTCATACATGTCGCCCAGTGTTTTTACAATCCAAATACCAGTTAATTTTTGGCTGCTTATGTCTTTTGCGCAATTTATATCCAAGGGCTACTTAAACATCTTTGTGCTATTGTAGTCAGTAAAAGAAAGAAAGAAAGAAGAAATTTTGCCTGTAGCATAAATCATATCCGAAGCTTAATTAAGTTTTTGTCTGCTGTTGTGGTCAGTAAAATACATGTCCTTTTAACACGCTACAAAGCTGGTAATTTTTGGCAGCTCATTTCTTTTGCGCAATTTAGATCCAAGTGTTAATTAAGCGTTTTTCTGCTGTTGTGGTCAGTAAAAGAAACTGTGTTTTTCAACACCAAAGAACATTTTTTGCCTGTAGCATAATTCATATCAGAAGGTTAATTAAGTATTTTTCTGCTGTTGTGGTCAGTAAAATACACGTCGCTTTAACACGCTACATAACTGGTAATTTTTGGCAGCTCATTTCTTTTGCGCAATTTAGGTCCAAGTGTTAATTAAGCGTTTTTCTGCTGTTGTGGTCAGTAAAAGAAATGGTGTTTTACAACGCCCAAGAAGAAATTTTGAATGTAGCATATGTAAGGGCTGGGTAGTGGATCCGCCGGACCACCGCAAGCGATGGTAGTTAAGCCACGCCAGGGAACGGAATCTAAGTAGCCCCCGGTTTTCACCAGAGCCCGCCGCAAAGCGGGATGGACTTGCTGCGGCGTGAGGCTACCAGGTCGTCCCCCTGACGTGACTTGCTTGCGGTGGCAGCCGAGGTGCAGCGTGGTACCGAATCGTAGTCCGAGAATCGTAGTCGTGGGCAGGCAGAAGGTCAGGACAGGCGGCAATGGTTCGAGGTCGTGGACAGGCAGGAAGGTCGGGGCAGGCGGCAGAGGTTCGGAGTCGAGTAACGTAGCAAGAGGTCTGGTACACGGAAAGGCGAGAATACACTTTGGGAACGCTTTAGCTAAGGCACGAGGCAACATAGATCCAGCAAGGAGTGTTTGTGGGACGTACCTTAAGTAGGGGAAGCGCCTGGCCATTAGCCAATTAACGGGGCGCTGGCCCTTTAAATCCTCGAGAATGAGCGTGCCTTAGGACACAGGCACGCGCGCCTCGGCCGGCAGAGGACGCGGACGGCACAGGAGCGAGGTTAGGTGAGTCCCTGGCAGTTGCAGACCCCCGGCTCGTCCCGCGGCCAGCGGCGGCACCCGACCCCGGTGGGCACCCGGGGAGGGGGTCACGGGTGCGCCCGCGGCCCGCGGGCCGAGGAGCGGGAGGTGCCGTGACAGCATAATTCATATCCGAAGGATAATTAAGCCTGTTTGTGCTTTTATACTCAATAAAATACACAGTGTTTTTAAACGGCACATACAAGTAAATTTTTCCTAGTCATTTGTGGGTTACCCAAGGGTTACCCAAGCGTGTTAGTGGGTTCATTTGGAGTCAAATACAGGGTGTATATTTATCATATACATATATCTTCATTAAACAGAGTCTGTAAATTTTTAAAAAAACAAACAGTATGTCAGACAGAGAGGTGGCAGACTCTTCACATGCGAGTGGCAGTGGCTCAAACATTCATGGAGCAGGCACAGGTCGCAGCACAGTAAAGGGAAATCGCAGCAGGGGAGACTCGTTGAGGCTAGAACTGCCGGTGTCATGTAGCGGCCGTGTGTTGATCAGCAACGCAAGGGTTCTTGATTGGTTGAGTAGGTCATCAACTTCCTCCCAGATGACATCTGACAACCCTAGCCAACAATCGGTGGGTTCGTGAGATACAACTCTTAGTTGGCATGGCCCAGGAACCGGTCAGCACCCCTCACCTGTCCTCAACCCACCTCTGTCCTGTTCAGGTCCCTCAGCCAGAGAACTAGTATGTGGTCTGGGCTCAGCGCCACTATACAGCGAGGACGAACAATTTGAGGACAGTCAGCAGCTACTTGGCAACGAAGAGGTGGGGCAAACATCCCCTGCTTCTTGCAGTATTGATGTGGAGAGTGGCATGGGAGGTTTTTTGGCAAGCGGTAAGCCTCTGCATACCAAGACCGTGAAGGAGGACAGCAGTGACGATCAAACACTCATGAAGTATAAACGTGGTGGTTTTAATCCATTTTCTGTGTTACACCAGTTTGTTCAAAGGCACCGTACTTGAACTTGAACTGAAGAAGTCCATAACTACAGGATATGTTTTAGGTGCTTATTTTGCATTCTGTGCCATTGTTGATTAAATTCAGTACAAAACTGGAATGGGACAGAACAAAAAAGAAGCAAAAGCAAATGCTGCAAAACTGGCTTTGTATGAAGAATGTGAATCGTATGTCCAACTTACAGAAACTAAAAACACAAGTCCTTCTGGAGGCCTGTTACCGGTGGAACAAATTACATCCACACAGATTTAAAGTGGTTTAAGAAACCAAGTTGATAAACGTTCATTTGTTCATGAACAGATAACACAGGTGATAAAGGATAAGTTTGCTGAACTATTATCCAGGTGTCCAGGTTTTGAAAACTGTGGAAATCCTTTAGCTGCATTTGTAATGGAAAAGGCTCCTCCCACAACCGCCTCCACGACTATAAAATAAATAATAATAATAATAATAATAATTTTTAGAGCCTATAGATAAAGAGTTTCCTTCAGCCTCGTCTGTCATATCCGTGTACCGTACCTCACTGTATAGTGGCGCAGAGGCCACAGTACATAGTAGTTCTCTGGCTGTGGGAAGCGAACAGGAAAGAGGTGGGATGAGGACAGGTGAGAGCCCCTCACTTACTCCCGGGCCATGCCAACCAAGGGTTGTGTGTGTCAAACCCACCGACTCTTGGCTGGGGTTGTCAGATGTCATATGGGAGAAAGTGAATGACCTAGTGTGTGGTCAACACATGGTCTGTAGATGACACCGGATGCTGTGGCCTCGCAGGGTGACTCCTGCTTTGACTTCCCCTTACTGTGCTGTGATCTGTGGCGGCTCCAGTAATCTACTACTGTGTTCTTTGACGCTATGGTAGGATCTTAGACCTCAGCTTGTTTTTTTTCCATGGCGCTGCCATGACTTTATCAGGCTGCATTCCTGCTTCAGTTTTTTGGTCAGTTTTGCCCTCTTAAGTGTCCAGGGAATTTTAGAGTGAAGCGATTCTAAGAGCGGCGGCAGTCATCTGCATGTCAAACTAAAACACAACATTGTATGAAGACCAAACCAAGCTCCCTCTGCATATTTAAGCATGGCACAACGTTCTACAGCACACTACAGGGTCTCTGCAGTCAGGAAATAGCTGTTTTTTAACGCAATTCGTCCCAAAGTAATTTGGACAGAAACTAATTCTGTCGGAATATTCGGCGAAGTCGGCAAACCGAATTATTGAGAAATTCGCCCATCTCTAACGAGGACACATTGGACACTTGTCTGCAGAATTGATGAGATATAGCCACCTGACCTCTGCCTCTTCTTTGGCAAGCCTTGCTGGAGCACAGAGCAGCTGAGCAGACATTCAGTAGCTGCTCCTCTGGGTTCCACAATCATGGCTGTCTGCTGTTACCTGCAGACACTATAGCAGAGCTGAAGTCACAGCAGGAAGGGGCTGTGAGGGCTCTAAGCTGAAGATATTCAGAGAGGAGTCATCTTAAGTCATCTTAAGTCCCTTATCCACAGTGTTGAATTTATAGCAGCTTCCTGTGTGTCCTGCTCTCACAGAGCAAACCACACAGAGCTGTCTCTGAAGAGGGCAAATTGATAATAAAAAAGGTTATAGAAAACACACACATTGCTGCAAAAAAAAAAAAAAAAATGCGACACATTCCCTTTAACTAGAGATGGGCGAATTTCTCAAAAATTCGATTCGGTGACTTCGCCGAATTTTACGACAAAATTGCATTAAAAAAAAGCTATTTACAGGCTGCACAGAGCCTGCAGGGTGCTGTATAACGTTGTGCCATGCTTAAATATTCAGAGGGAGCTTGGTTTGGTCTTTATTCAATGTTGTGTTTTAGTATGACACGCATATGACTGCTGCCACTCTTAGAATCGCTTCACTATAAAATTCCCTGGGCACTTAAGGCAAAAATTACCAAAAACCTGAAGCGGGAATGTAGCCTGATAAAGTCATGGCAGCGACAGCTGGAAAAAAAAAAGGTGAGGGCTCAGGTGGCAACATCAGTGACAGAGTGTGGCGGTGACGGCGGCAGCCACAGCAGCATGAGGTCAGACAGTGGCACAATAACATTCTGGAGGTGGCAAAAAAAGGAGTAGGCCACAGAGTGGCACAATGACAGCGTGTGGAGGTTATGGCAGCAGCCACAGCAACAGCATGAGGTCAGACAGTGGCACAATGACAGAGTGTGTAGGTCACGGCAGCAGTCACAGCAGCAGTATGAGGTCAGACAGTGGCACAATGAAAGAGTGTGGAGGTCAAGGCAGCAGCCACAGCAGCAGCATGAGGTCAGAGAGTGGCACAATGACAGTGTGGAGGTCACGGCATCAACAGCAGCAGCAGCATGAAGTCAGAGAGTGGCACAATGACAGAGTGTGGAGGTGGCACAAACAGGAGTAGGCCATAGAGTGGCACAATGACAGAGTGTGGAGGTCACAGCAGCAGCATGAGGTCAGACAGTGGCACAATGACAGAGTGTGGAGGTCATGGCAGCAGCCACAGCAGCAGCATGAGGTCAGAGAGTGGCACAATGACAATGTGGAGTTGACGGCATAAACAGCAGCAGCAGCAGCATGAGGTCAGAGAGTGGCACAATGACACAGTGTGGAGGTCACGGTAGCAGCCACAGCAGCAGCATGAGGTCAGGCAGTGGCACAATGACATTCTGGAGGTGGCAAAACAGTAGTAGGCCACAGAGTGGCACGATGACAGTGTGGAGTTGACGGCATCAACAGCAGCAGCAGCATGAGGTCAGACAGTGGCACAATGACAGAGTTTGAAGGGCACGGCAACAACCACAGCAGCAGCATGAGGTCAGAGAGTGGCACAATGACATTCTGGAGGTGGCAAAACAGTAGTAGGCCAAAGAGTGGCACAATGACAGAGAGTAGGGGTGACGACAGCAGAAGCATGAGGTCAGAGAGTGGCATAATGAAAGAGTGTGGAGGTCAAGGCAGCAGCCACAGCAGCAGCATGAGGTCAGAGAGTGGCACAATGACAGTGTGGAGTTGACGGCATCAACAGCAGCAGCAGCATGAGGTCAGACAGTGGCACAATGACAGAGTTTGAAGGGCACGGCAACAACCACAGCAGCAGCATGAGGTCAGAGAGTGGCACAATGACATTCTGGAGGTGGCAAAACAGTAGTAGGCCAAAGAGTGGCACAATGACAGAGAGTAGGGGTGACGACAGCAGCAGTATGAGGTCAGACAGTGGCACAATGAAAGAGTGTGGAGGTCAAGGCAGCAGCCACAGCAGCAGCATGAGGTCAGAGAGTGGCACAATGACAGAGTGTGGAGGTGACGGCTTCAACAGCAGCAGCAGCATGAAGTCAGAGAGTGGCACAATGACAGAGTGTGGAGGTGGCACAAACAGGAGTAGGCCACAGAGTGGCACAATGACAGGTTACGGCAGCAGCAGCATGAGGTCAGACAGTGGCACAATGACAGAGTGTGGAGGTCATGGCAGCAGCCACAGCAGCAGCATGAGGTCAGAGAGTGGCACAATGACAGTGTGGAGTTGACGGCATCAACAGCAGCAGCAGCATGAGGTCAGAGAGTGGCACAATGACAGAGTGTGGAGGTCACGGTAGCAGCCACAGCAGCAGCATGAGGTCAGGCAGTGGCACAATGACATTCTGGAGGTGGCAAAACAGTAGTAGGCCACAGAGTGGCACAATGACAGTGTGGAGTTGACGGCATCAACAGCAGCAGCAGCATGAGGTCAGACAGTGGCACAATGACAGAGTTTGAAGGGCACGGCAACAACCACAGCAGCAGCCTGAGGTCAGGCAGTGGCACAATGACATTCTGGAGGTGGCAAAACAGTAGTAGGCCAAAGAGTGGCACAATGACAGAGAGTAGGGGTGACGACAGCAGAAGCATGAGGTCAGAGAGTGGCATAATGACACAGTGTGGAGGGCACGGCAGCAGCCACAGCAGCAGCATGAGGTCAGACAGTGGCACAATGACAGAGTGTGTAGGTCACGGCAGCAGCCACAGCAGCAGCATGAGGTCAGGCAGTGGCACAAGGCCAGAGAGGGGGGGTCACGGCAGCACCCACAGCAGCAGCATGAGGTCAGGCAGTGGCACAATGACATTCTGGAGGTGGCAAAACAGTAGTAGGCCACAGAGTGGCACAATGACAGAGTGTGGAGGTGACGGCAGCAGCAGCAGCATGAGGTCAGAGAGTGGCACAATGACAGAGAGTGGAGGTCACGGCAGCAGCCACAGCAGCAGCATGATGTCAGACAGTGGCACAATGACATTCTGGAGGTTGCAAAAACAGGAGTAGGCCACAGAGTGGCACAATGACACAGTGTGGAGGCAGGGCCGTCTTTACAGCACTATGGGCCCCTGGGCAGAGCTGTGCACCCTCCCAAAAAAACAAAAAAAACACAACTACTCACAGAAACAAATATATAGATTACTGCTAACAAACTTTTGACCTACAGCACCGCCATCTACCAGCTCAGGTCACCATTACATGACAGACTACAGCACTGGTCGAATATAGAAGCAAAAGTAACCCCTGACACCAGGGACTCACAGGAGACGTCCTATCTGATCTGTCGTTCCTTGAATCGTTCTTTATCGTCTTCTTCTGTCCAGACCACCATGACACCTTCTTCCGGCCGCAACTCGTCCCTGCAGAATGTAACCCACAAACTTCTTAGAATCCTTTTCCCACATGTGTTATGGACACCCCCAATAAATAAATAGGTAGTAATGTTACCCACCATTGAGTAGGTAGGTATGTAGACTCTAGTACAGGCATCTTCAAACTGCGGCCCTCCAGCTGTTGGGAAACTACAACTCCCATCATGCCCACTGTTATAGATTATATAAATGCATGATGGGAGTTGTAGTTTCCCAACAGCTGGAGGACCACAGTTTGAAGATGCCTGCTCTAGTAGATAGGTATACAGCTCTTTGTAGGTACATATGCTGCCCCTGTAGGTAGGTTTACAGCCCCTGTAAGATGTATGGCCCCTTTTATATAGCCCCCTGTATAACTTATGGTCCCAGAAGAATATAGCCTCCTGTATATACCCCCTATAGTATATGCCCCTTTACATAGCCCCCTTAAATACGTTCCCTTTATACAGCCACTTTTTGTATGTCCCTTTATATAGCCCCCTGTAGTATATACCCCCTTATATAAATGCCCCCTGTAGCCAGTGGCCCCCGTAGCCAACTGTAGCCAGAGTCCCCTGAAGCCAGTGTCCCCTGTAGCCCCCTGTAGCCAGTGGCCCCTGTAGCCAGTGTCCCCTGTAGCCCCCTGTAGCCAGTGGCCCCCTGTAGCCATGTCCCCTGTAGCCAGTGTCCCCCCTGTAGCCAGTGGCCCCCCTGTAGCCAGTGGCCCCTGTAGCCCCCTGTAGCCTGTGGCCCCTGTAGCCAGTGGCCCCTGTAGCCAGTGTCCCCTATAGCCCCCTGTAGCCTGTAGCCAGTGTCCCCTGTAGCCTGTTGCCCCTGTAGCCAGTGTCCCCTGTAGCCTCCTGTAGCCAGTGTCCCCTGTACCCCCCATGTAGCCAGTGTCCCCTGTAGCCCCCTGTAGCCAGTGTCCCCTGTAGCCAGTGTCCCCTGTAGCCATGTCCTCCCTGTAGCCAGTGTCCCCCCTGTAGCCAGTTGCTCCTGTAGCCATGTCCTCCCAGTAGCCAGTGTCCCCCCTGTAGCCAGTTGCTCCTGTAGCCATGTCCCCTGTAGCCAGTGTCCCCTGTAGCCCCCTGTAGCCAGTGTCCCCTGTAGCCAGTGTCCCCTATAGCCCCCTGTAGCCAGTGTCCCCTGTAGCCAGTGTCCCCTGTAGCCTGTTTCCCCTGTAGCCTGTTTCCCCTGTAGCCTGTTGCCCCCTGTAGCCAGTTGCCCCCTGTAGCCAGTTGCCCCCTGTAGCCAGTGTCCCCTGTAGCTTGTTGCCCCCTGTTGCCTCTGTAGCCAGTGTCCCCTGTAGCCAGTGTCCCCTGTAGCCTGTTTCCCCTGTAGCCAGTTGCCCCCTGTAGCCAGTTGCCCCCTGTAGCCCCCTGTAGCCAGTGTCCCCTGTAGCCTGTGTCCCCTGTAGCCAGATCCCCCTGTAGATGAAAAAAAATGATTTAAAAACTGTTACTTACCACTCCGCGCTCCCTGCTGTGGTCCGCGCTCCGGGAGCTTGTTTCCGGCGTGAGCGGCGTGACATCATCACGCCCGCCTACGCCGGGACGTTGCTCCCGGTATTTCCTCGGCCGGAAGCCTGCGGGGCTGCCGGCCGAGGATATACAGCGGCGCAGGAGGTAATGTCATCATCTCCTGCGCTGCTTAAAAAGCCGGCGGGTCCGGCGGCCTCCTGCAGAGTGTCGCGCTGCCCGGACCCGCCGCAGGGGCTGTCGCTCCACTGGGCACGGTAGGCGGCTGCCCGGGAGGGGCCCCCCAAGGCTGGGGGGCCCCCGGGCAAGCGCCTACCTGGCCCAATGGGAAAAACGGCCCTGTGTGGAGGTGACGGCAGGAGCAACAGCATGCGGTCAGAGAGTGGCACAATGACACAGTGTGTAGGTCACAGCAGGAACAACAGCAGCAGCATGAGGTCAGACAGTGGCACAATGACATTCTGGAGGAGGCAAAGACAGGACTAGGCCACAGAGGGGCACAATGACACAGTGTGGAGGGCACGGCAGCAGCCAAAGCAGCAGCATGAGTTCAGGCTGTGGCACAATGACATTCTGGAGGTGGCAAAACAGTAGTAGGCCACAGAGTGGCACAATGACAGGGTGTGGAGGTGACCGCAGCAGCAACAACAGCAGCAGGAGCATGAGGTCAGAGAGTGGCACAATGACACAGTGTGGATGTCACGGCACCAGCAACAGCAGCAGCAGCAGCATGAGGTCATAGAGTGGCACATTGTTACAGTGTGGAGGTGGGTGGCAATACCAGTCCCTGGAAAAGATGGTGGTAGAAGGATGGAGAAACTGTCAGCAGATGTGTGTCATCAGGCGGGTGGCGGCATCAGAATAGTGGCTGAGGCAGGTAGTTTGAACCCAGACTCATTTCTCACAGTTTGGGTGAGGCGTCATGGCTGATGAATTCTGACGCCTAAGGCATTGGTGTGTGGAAATCCTGGACGATCCACGCCTGATTCATCTTGACAAAGGTTAGTCATTCCACATTTCCTGTGGACAAGTGGGTTCCCTTTGTGGTAACGATGGTCCCTGCCGCACTGAACACCCGCTCTGATGCCACACTACTGGCCGGGCAGGACAGCTTCTCCACTGCAAACTCGGCAAGTTGCGGCCACACATCCAGATTGGCTGCCCAGTAGTCCAGCGGATCTTCTAAATTGGGTGGCAGAGTGCTGTCCAAGTAGGCCACCACCTGTTGGTTCAGGGACTGCTCCAGGTCCTGCTGCTGCGGCTGCTGGCGACTGCCCTCCTCACTAGGCGGGTGAAGGAAGCTGCTCATCAGTGACTCCAGACTTAGATTGCTGCTGATGGAGCTAGTACTGCTCCTATCCCCACACCTTCCCCCTGCAGCTGCGGCAGCAGTACGTGAGCGCTGAAGAACCCCCCGGTCAGACCTGTCAGAGGAGGGACGATGCCCCACATAGGCAGCGGCCAACTGATTACGGAGGATTTCCCTATAGTATTTGAGTTTGTCCTCCCTCTCAGCAGCTGGGAAAAGGCTCCCATTTTGGACCGGTAGCGAGGGTCCAATAGGGTGGAGAGCCAGAAGTCATCCCTCTGCCGGATGGTGACTATTCGGCTGTCACTAGCCAGGCATATCAACATGCTGCGGGCCATCTGCACACGTGACTCAGAGGGCCTCCCTGCCTTCATCTCCACTGTATACTGCCACGGTGCTTGCGGGTCATCTGCCTCGTCTTCCTCATCTCAATCTTCCTCCTCCAGGTGCTCCTGCTCCTCCTCTCTTGTCGCCTGGGTAGAAAATCCACTCATTTCACCAGACAATGCTTCTGCTCCAATGTCCTCCTCCTCTTCCTCCATTTCAGTCCCCACCGGACTCATGTGGCCGCGAGATGTAGTCGCCACGTCTCCAGTCCCCTGCCCAGACAGATTTTTCAGCATCTGTTCCAGGACATGAAGCAGTGGAATGACGTTATTCATCCCATAGTCCTGGCGACTGACAAATAACGTGATCTCCTCGAATGGCCTCAACAAACGGCAGGTGTCACGCATGAGCTGCCACTGGTTGACATCAAAGTTACACAGGGGAGTTCTCCTGTCCGCCTGGATCATCAAAAATTCGTTAATGGCCTTTCTCTGTTCATACAGTCGTTCCAACATGTGCAGGCTGGAATTCCAACGGGTGGAAACATCACATATCAGAGTGTGTTGGGGGAGACCGTTCTGCCACTGCAACTCGAGGAGGGTGTTCCTGGCTTTGTAGGAATGGATAAAGTGCATGCACAGTTTCCTGGCCATTTTCAGAATCTGATAAGCTCAAGGACTAGCCCACCTTCTGTTATACATATTTATGAAGTCCTGGTACTGCCGTTTTGGAAATAAATTACGGCTAGGAACTCTCCATCTCAGCTATGCACAAGCTATTAGTTCTCTGAACAGTGCAGAGTCCACCATTTGGAAAGTTTGGGACTGCAGTACCAACAACTTGGACAGGAGTACGGTCAGCTTCTGCACCTTAGGATGGTTGAACGCATACTGTTGTCTCTTTGCAATTGCCTCGATGAACGACTGCTGGTGCCATGAGTAGCGAGGAGCAGGAGCATCTGGACCAGGAGGTGATGGCAAAGATAAACAGCTCCCTTTTGCAGAGGTGGTGAAGCCTTGACTGGCTGCAATGGCATGCGTGCCACTGGGCGCTGCTGCTGCTGTTGCTGCAGCGGCAGGATGGACCACCACATCTGAGCCACGTTTCTCCCAGGCCACCGGATGGTAACGCTGCATGTGTTGATGCAGGGCCGTGGTGCCAACGTTAGTTCCCTGGCCACGCTTCACTGTTTGCCCACAGATTCTACATATACCCATATTCGGCTCCTCCAGTGTCTTAGCAAAGAACTGCCACACCGCCGAGTATCTGATTTTACCGCCAACGCTCCGCACTGAGTGACTACTACCGCCGCTGCCTCGCTGAGCCCCTGTGCCGCTACTTTCTTGGACCTGCGAAGCGGGTTTTCTACCCCAAGGCCGCTTGGCTCCCAACCTCACACTGCTGCTACCCTGCTGACTCACGGCCGCACAACCCACTTGCTGGCTGCGCCGCTGCCTGACGCGCAAGCTGATGCCCTCTTCTCCTGACGATGATGAAGCCCTTGCTTCACCCGGCTCCCAAGTGCGGTCGGCTACATCATCATCTATTTGTGTTTCATCGTCACTGCTGTCCTCATCACCGGTCTTGGTATGCAGAGGCTGACCCCTCACAACATGACCTTCCATGCCACTTTCCACATCTATACTTTGCCGCCTACTGCAAGAAGAGAGGGGATATTGGCCCCATTTCTTCGCTGCCAAGTAGCTGCTGACTGCCCTCCTCAAATTGTTCATCCTCACTATATAGTGGCGCTGAGCCCAGACTACATAGTAAATCTCTGGCTGAGGGAACCGGATGGGACAGAGGCGGGTTGAGGACAGATGAGGGTCGCTGACCCGCTCCCGGGCCATGCCAACTAAGGGTTGTGTCTGACGTTCCCACCGACTCTTGGCTGGGGTTGTCAGATGTCATCTGGGAGTAAGTGGATGACCTAGTCAACCAATCAAGAACCATTGGGTTGCTGAACAACACACGGCCGCTAGATGACAGCGGCAGTTGTGGCCTCACCGAGTGACCCCTGCTGCGACGTCCCATTGCTGTGCTGCGACCTGGGCCTGCTCCAGCAATGTTTGTGCCACTGCCACTCGCAGGTGAAGAGTCTGCCACCTTTCTGTCTGACATACTGTTTGTTCTAAAATGTACAGACACTGTTTGATGAAGATATCTGTATATGATAAATACACATCGTGTATTTGATTCCAAATGAACCCACTAACAAGCTTGGGTAACCCTTGGATATAAATTGCGCTCCACAAATGGCCAGGAAAAATTTACTTGTATGTGCCGTTTAAAAACACTGAATGTAAAAGCTCAAACAGGCTTAATTAACCTTCGAATATGAATTATGCTACAGGCAAAATTTCTTCTTTGGCGGTGAAAAAGAACATTTCTTTTACTAAGTACAACTGCAGAAAATACTTAGTAAACCCTCGGCTGTAGATTGCGCAAAAGCAATGTGCTGCCAACAATTACCATCTTTGTAGCTTGTTAAAACGGCGTGTATTTTACGGAACACAACAACAGAAAATCTTGTAATTGACCTTCGGATATGAATTATGCTACAGCCAAAATGTTTTCTTTGGCGGTGAAAATCAACGTTTATTTTAATGGATACAGCTGCAGAAAAATACTTGGTTAACCCTTGGATGTAAATTGCGCAAAAGAAATGTGCTGTCAACAATTACCAGCTTTGTAGCGTGTTAAAACGGCGTGTATTTTACGGAACACAACAACAGAAAAACTTGTAATTAACCTTCGGTTATGAATTATGCTACAGCCAAAATTTCTTCTTTGGCGGTGAAAAAGAACGTTTCTTTTACTAAGTACAACTGCAGAAAAATACTTAGTTAACCCTTGGATGTAAATTGCGCAAAAGAAATGTGCTGCCAACAATTACCAGCTTTGTAGCGTGTTAAAACGGCGTGTATTTTACGGAACACAACAACAGAAAAACTTGTAATTAACCTTCGGATATGAATTATGCTACAGGCAAAATTTCTTCTTTGGCGGTGAAAAACAACATTTATTTTAATGAATACAACTGCAGAAAAATACTTAGTTAACCCTTGGATGTAAATGGCGCAAAAGAAATATGCTGCCAACAATTACCAGCTTTGCAGCGTGTTATAACGACGTGTATTTTACGGAACACAATAACAGAAAAACTTGTAATTAACCTTCGAATATGAATTATGCTGCAGGTAAAATTTCTTCTTTGGCGGTGAAAAGGAACGTTTCTTTTAGGGACCACAACACCAGAGCAACGCTTAATTAACCCCTGGGTCTAAATTGCGCAAAATAAATGAGCAACCCAAAATTAAGTGATATTTGGATTGTAAAAACGCTGTTTCTTTTACTGAATACAACAGGAACAGGCTTAGATAACCCTTGGATATTCAATGTGCTGAAGAACTGAGCAGATAGCATTAAAATGTATATGCAGCTGCATTGGACGCACACTGGACTTCAGTTCCAATACCCCACAAAATCAGAATTAGAACGTAAGAGAAGCAGTCTCTGAGACAAGCTGTGACACCCCCCAAAAATCGCTGTATAAAAGTGAGTTCTTTAGTATGAGATATCATAAGCAGCAGCGGCGGCAGCAGGAGCAGCTTCCCTACACAGTACAGTGAGAGCGGTATGAGCTGCCAGCGTCGCGCCCGGACTTATATAGTGCGGTGACGTCACAGAATCCCGCCGGTCTCTGATTGGCTTCATCTCTACACATGTCATGTAGGCTACGCCTTTCTTCCTCCCAGACTTCTTTGCCCCATGTAACGCCATGTGCTCGCAGCTATTTTATCAATCAAAAACACGCTTCGTTCCCGCGAATCCCCCCAAACTTCGACTTCAGTCAGAATCGAAGTTTTACTGAAATTCTAAACGAATTCCACTTCATTAGATTCAATTTGTCCATTTCTACTCATATTCCTATGGAGTTTGGGACTAGTAACATTGTACCAATTCAGCTTGTAAACTGACTATAGATTGTGCAGTGCTGTGGTAACTATGTTTGTACTATTAAACATTATAATAACAGCATAAAAATGGAACCCTAACCAGAAGAACACTTTTATGATATCATCATAATGGAACACAACAAGAGAATAAAGATGGACTATTGTGTTGAGCTAGATCAATGTTCTTTTTCCCGCTATTCACACGTTCTGGCAGATGTATGAAAGTTTTTCTGTGTCTTCCCATCTGTCCCCTTTATCTATTAGTTAGTTCTTTCAATCATAGATTTCCTGTCCGACACAGAAGATATATTGTAGTGGAACTCTGCTGGTGAATAGAAACATTGGGTGGATTTGGTATACTCAATTTATACTTGGCCCTACATTTTTTAACTTTTCCAATTTGAAAATCAATTTTGTGACAGATTGGTTCAATGAGATGAAGTCTTAATGTGCCTCTAGAAAATTTTTAGCGAATGCATTAATCCATTAATTGTCATATTCAAAGAAGAAAATAAATTTTTATTTTTCATAAGGATCCATTTCATCATACTTTTAGAAGGCGAGGGCATAAAGTCACTCCAGTCAATGCTAAAGACATTGTAATAAAAAAAAGAGGAAAGGAACAGCATTTGTAAAATCTTCACAATACAACCCTCCTTTAAATATACTTAAGAAGTTGGCATTAATTATATGGTTTATCTTTCCTTAATAATGTACTCTTCATTAAAAAGTCAGCCATTGTCTTAATCAATTGCAAGGGATAATTACAAGGATGGTCACATAGATCCTTTTCTGCCCCACCGTACTATATGATTAATCACTAGTATAATGTTCAATGAGGTTCTAAATAATTATTGGTGATTAAAATATTGCATCTTGATCAATGGATTTCAGAGTGAATTAAAAAAGTATAGTATTACTTTTGATTGGTTAGCTGGGTTATTCCCTTTATAAAAGAACAAAAGTTGCAAAGTCTAGACCACAGTCTTCAAAGGAGGTAAGAAGAAGTAATAAGTAAAGTAATAATTCACAAGTAATAAGTAAAGTAGTAAGTAAGACCCAAATAAAGTGTAAAAGTAGATCAAGAAGGAAGAAAATCCTCTTGAGCACATTTGATAAAATAAGCACAATGCTACTATTGGATTCCAGTAAGGGGGTCCAATCACTTGTAACCCCCATTTTGCCCTCTTATCTATTAAAGTATCATTAACAGTGTGTGTTATTATTTGTATGTACACTACCGTTCAAAAGTTTGGGGTCACCCATGCAATTTTGTGTTTTCTCTGAAAACGCATACTTTTGTTTATCAAATGAGTTGCAAAATGAATAGACATATAGTCCAGACATTGACAAGGTAAGAAATAATGATTTTTATTTGACATAATAATTTTCTACTTCAAACTTTGCTTTCGTCAAAGACTGCTCCCTTTGCAGCAATTACAGCATTGCAGACCTAAATAGTTCTTGCATAATTTTGAGGTGTGCTTTGGGTCATTTCCTGTTACAGGATGAAATTGCCTCCAATCAAGCCCTGTCCACAGGGTATAGCATGGCATTGCAAAATGGAGTGATAGCCTTCCTTATTCAAAATCCCTTTTACCTTGTACAAATCTCCCACTTTACCAGCACCAAAGGAACCTCAGACCATCACATTACCTCCACCATGCTTGACAGATGGCATCAGGCACTCTTCCAGCATCTTTTCAGTTGTTCTGCGTCTAACAAATGTTCTTCTGTGTGATCCAACATCTCAAACTTCGATTCATCTGTGCATAACACTTATTTCCAATCTTCCTCTGTCCAATGTCTGTGTTCTTTAGCCCATATTAATCTTTTCCTTTTATTAGCCAGTCTCAGACAAGACTTTTTCCTTGCCACTCTGCCCTGAATGCAAGCATCCTGGATTCGCTTCTTCACTGTAGACTTTGACACTGGCGTTTTGAAGGTACTATTTAATGAGGTTACCAGTTGAGGACCTGTGAGGCGTCGATTTCTCAAACTAGAGACTACAATGTACTTGTCTTGTTGCTCAGTTGTGCAACGGGGCCTCCCACGTCTCTTTCTACTCTGATTAGAGCCTGTTTGTGCTCTCCTCTGAAGGGAGTAGTACACACCATTGTAGGAAGTCTTCAGTTTCTTTGCAATTTCTCGCATGGAGTAGCCTTCATCTCTCAGCACAAGAATAGACTGTCAAGTTTCACATGAAAGTTCTCTTTTTCTTTGCGAGTTTAATCGAAACAACAAATGTAATGGCCTGTGAATGGTATTTTCATAACGTGTGATGTTGAGAGTCTATATCCTTCAATTCCACACCACCAGGCTTTGGTAGCTTTCCGCAGATTTTTGTTGAAACATACTAATTTTTCTGTCAGTAAACAAGAATTCATTATTACATCTGTAGAATATCTTTTGGCACACAATTTTTTTATGTTTGACGGTAAATTTTTCTTACAAAAATGTGGTGCTTCAATGGGGGCTAGGTTCTCCCCGTCATTAGCTGGAATTTATATGGCATCTTTCGAAGAGATCTACCTGCTCAGTGAGTCCAACCCGTTTTCTAGCCATATTTTCTGGTACTGCAGGTATATAGACGACTTGCTGTTCGTCTGGACAGGACCCGAGGATATGATTATACAGTTTGTACAGTTTCTGAATGATAACTCAATGAATCTACGTTTTGCAAGTAATACACAACACACATCTATTGACTTTTTAGATGTGACGTTAACGGCCACAACAGCAGGTCAACCGATATCTGTCACTCCCTATAAAAAACCCACGGCCAAAAACTCCATTCTGGCGGCATCATCTTGTCATCCTAAACATGTGTTACACAACTTGCCGGTAGGGGAAATGTGTAGACTAAAAAGAAATTGTACTAATGATGAGCTGTATAATAACCACTGTAAAACTTTATGTACTAATTTCAAACAGAGAGGATATAAGCAGGAGATACTTAATGCTGCAGTTAAAAAGGTGAACAAAATTGACAGAACAACGTTATTGAATGTTAGTACCAAAAAGAGAAATCAATTGTCATATTCAGGTAATATAACATTCAGCACCCGATACAGCAGACAATTTCCTGAAATAGTCAAAATTGTGAAAAAACAGTAATAGTAGCTAGAAGAGATAACAGACGGCACTCACCAATCTTCTCAGCAGCATTTTCTTTATTTCATAATAGCTAAAAGCCGGACGGGGACAGGAGGAAACAAAACCACCAACGATCGTTTCGCGCTCACTTGCGCTTTCTCAGGTGTGTCGGGAGAAATGACGTAACCACGTCTTATATCCCGTCTGTGCCGTCATCACAAACTAAATGGCAACAATATCTTTATCAAAATAACAACTTATCCCACAAACACAATACATTACATTATCACAAGTTATACAAAGACACTTATAATTATAAAAATGAAGAGAAATCGTTTCTATCATTTAGCCCCATTAATCCCAAGGCATCAGTACGCAAAATCCATCTAGCTTCTGCTTGCAAGAGTCGTGTGTCTCGATCTATTACTGCATCTGACGGAAGGACCCTCTGAATACCTGCAAAAAGAATACCGGACGTGTCACCTCCATGTACTTCATGCATGTGTGTTATAAATTTAGGGGCACCATTCCTTGTCTTAACAGAGTAGAGATGTTCACGTATCCTAATGAATAGGGGACGAATCGTTTTGCCTATGTAGAAGAAACCGCAGTTACACCATAAAACATACACAACAAAATTAGGGGCGGCATGTAATCATGTCCTTCACATATAGTGTTACTCCCTCCTATATGTACGTTCTTCCTACAGACATTTTACTACAGAACGAGCAAGATCCACATTTAAAATTACCTCTAGGGGAACACTTCTCTAACCAATTATTTCTATTCTTTTGACCGCTATTCAGACTTCCATGGACCAGTTCATCCCGTAAGCTGCGGCATTTCCTAAATGTTACAATGGGGAAATTTCCCCTAGTTTTTTCTTGAAACTCCAAATTGACCCCAAAGATGTGCCAATTACTTCTTATTGCTCTATTAATTATATGGGACATATTATTATACTCAAGGAAAGATTGACCCTTCACATTTTTCTCCTTGTTCTACCACCAAATAATAATTTATGTCTATCATGATTAATAGCTTTAGTAAATGCTTCAGAATCAGTTGCTCATTATAGCCCCCTATCTCTTAATCGATCCGCCAATTCTAATGATTGTTCCCAGGAAATCATGATACTCACTGTTGTTCCGTCTTAAATCTAAGAAACTGACCATATGGCAAAGATCTTTTTAATATGGTCGGATAAAAACTATTGCAATGAACAGAGAGTTTAGTAGCTGTCATTTTTCTGTATCCTTTTGTCACACATTTATCGTCACAAAAGGGTAATCTCAATATCCAAAAAAAACAAGCGATTTACCTCCAAATTAGTTTGTAAATTCCATGTTTAGATCATTGTTGTTAATATAGGCCACAAAATCCTGAAACTGGGATTCAGATCCTGACCACACTATCAGAATATCGTCAATGAAGCGTGTCCAGTGCGCTATATATTTAACATATGGGTTACTTACATTATATGATCAGGTTCAGAAGGAGTTAAGTGCGGCGAAGACTGAGCTACGAACCAGGTTAACTGAAGCTCAATGGTGTGCATTTCAGAGAAAGCTGGACAATAAATTGATTCCGATACAGAATGAAAAAAAGGAAAGGAAACGGGATAAGTTTGTGAGAGACAAACTGGATTTGGACCATAACAAAATATTTACCTGGAAGGAACAACAACCGCAAAAGAATAAAAGACTGTTTAAGTTTAATAGAAGAAAACACGTTCTAAGAAGCAGATGGATTACTGGAGACGGACTCCGGTCTGACTTAGTTGCAATGAGGATAAAAAAAAGGGAAACATACAGCGACTCAAATTGATGGGAGAAAATTGGTGGTCCACATCACCTGGCCCTTTAGGCGGAGAGTCCGCCGAGGTGGCCATAAGAAGAAAAACAAATCCTCCGAATGGGGGTGGGTTCAAGAGGAAGCAGGTCTCTTGGAGGAAGTAGAGGTGCCTGCTCCTCAAGTTTCCACAGATCGGCAGGGGGTGAGTGGTACCAATGTTGTAAATTTATCACATACCACCTTAAGTTCAGGGGCATTGTCCTTGTTATCTAAGGGTTTAAACTTTTGTCTTTCTAAGAAATTTGATGTATGCCAATTTGAGTTTAGATCTAGAGAAATCTCTCCGTAAATTGAATTCTTTCAAAATAATAAAAACAAACAATCCCAGGAAGGTGAGATCCCCCCAGGGGGGAGGAGTACAATATTGGTAAATTGGGTTTCTTTATGGAAAGCGATGTGTCTAGTGCAGATCTTGAATCATATCTGATTTATGGATCTTGTTGAAGTTGATATGGAGGAGGGTGGTAAAATAGAAGTATAAAGAGAACAATTTTGTGGTGGAGGTTAAGAGTTCTTTTTTCCCCCCTTGTCACCGGCTCATCCCTTTTTAAATTTTTAAGAGAGCTGTGTATAGGGATGTAAAAGGCTTTATACCCAGAAGTGTCATTAATCTCACTAGTAATGAATGGGAGGCTCTAAAAGGAACTGAAGAGAAAATGGCGATGTGATAATTAAGCCCGCTGACAAGGGGGGAAATATTGTTATAATGGGCAGAGAGTATTTTTGTACTGAAGCAAAAGCGGCAATTGGAAGATATTGGGGGCATATGAAAAAAATTTCTAGTAATCTATGTCAGATGTATCTAAGTGGTTTATTTTACTTTGTTAAATAAGGGAAGATCGATTGTTTTTTTTTTCAAAAAGATTTGCAGAAAAATTATTACCTTTAAAGCCATCTAAGGCCCCAAATTTGGGATTTCCTCCCAAAAATACACAAGTCAATGAAAAATCCTCCCGATCGCCCAATTGTGGCAAGTAGAGGATCTGTCATTGAACCATTATCCCAATACTTAGATTGGCTATTGAGACCCATATTATCTAATGTTCCCTCATATCTATTAGATACAAAGGCATTATTGCAAACTTGAAACAATTTTTCCGGTATCCACAGATTTTAGACTGGCAATATAGACGTTGTCAGTCTTTATACTAAAATTGACTGTGGATGGAATAAGGGCTGTTAGGTCATTTCTCGATAGAACAGACAAGAATGCAGAGCAGGTTGATTTTATTGCGAAGCACTAGATTTTGTTCTAAGACATAATGCCTTAGATTTGGGGACGATTGGTATGTGCAGAGGACGGAACGGCAATGGGGACGCCGTAGCCCCCACTTTTTCTAATCTTTTTCTAGCCTACTGGGAGGAGAAGTGTGTCTATAATGTAAGTAACCCATATGTTTAAATATATAGCGCACTGGACACGCTTCATTGACGATATTCTGATAGTGTGGTCAGGATCTGAAACCCCGTTTTAGGATTTTGTGGGCCTATATTAACAACAATGATTAAACATGGGAATTTACATCTAATTTTGGAGGTAAATCGCTTGTTTTTTTGGATATTGAGATTACCCTGTGTGACGATAAATGTGTGACAAAAAGGGTTTCAGAAAAATGACAGCTACTAACTCTCTGTTACATGCAATAGTTTTCATCCGGAAACCCTATTAAAAGATCTTTGCCATATGGTCAGTTTCTTAGATTAAAACGGAACAACAGTGAGTATCATGATTTCCTGGAACAATCATTAGAATTGGCGGATCGATTAAGAGATTTGGGGGTATAATGAGCAACTGATCTTGAAGCATTTACTAAAGCTATTAATCATGATAGACAAAAAAATTATTATTTGGTGGTAGAACAAGGAGAAAATGTGATAGATCAATCTTTTCCTTTGAGTATAATAATATGTCCCAATAATTAATAGAGCAATAAGAAAATAATTGGCACATCTTGGAGTCAGATTTGGTTGCAAGAAAAAATAGGGAATCCCCTATTGTAACATTTAGGAAATGCCGCAGCTTACGGGATGAAAATGGTCCATGGAAGTCTGAATAGCGGTCAAAAGAATAGAAATAATTGGTTGGAAGTGTTCCCTAGAGGTAATTTTTAAAAGTGGATCTTGCTCGTTCTGTAGTAAAATGTCTGTAGGAAGAACTGTACATATAGGAGCAGTAACACATATTGTGAAGGACATGATTACAAAGCCGCCCCTAATTTTGTTGTGTTATGTTTTATGGTTTTAAATGCGGTTTCTTTCTACATAGGCAAAACGATTCGTCCCCTTTTTCATTAGGATACGTGAACATCTCTACTCTGTTAAGACAAGGAAGGGTGCCCTAAATTTTATAACACACATGCATGAAGTACATGGAGGTGAACGTCTCCCGGGATTCTTTTTTAGGTATTCAGAGGGTCCTTCTGTCAGATGCAGTAATAGATCGAGAAACACGACTCTTGCAAGCAGAAGCTAGATGGATTTTGCGTACTGATGCCTTTGGGATTAATGGGGCTAAATGATAGAAAACGATTTCTCTCCATTTTTTTTAAGTGTCTTTGTATAACTTGTGATAATGTAATGTATTGTGTTTGTGGGGTAAGTTGTTATTTTGATTAAAAAATTTTTGTTGCCATTTAGTTTGTGATTACGGCACAGATGGGATATAAGACGTGGTTACGTCATTTCTCCCGACACACCTTGAGAAAGCGCAAGTGAGCGCGAAACGATCGTTGGTGATTTTGTTTCCTCCTGTCCCCGTCCGGCTTTTAGCTATTATGAAATAAAGAAAATGCTGCTGAGAAGATTGGTGAGTGCCGTCTGTTATCTCTTCAAGCTATTATTACTGGATATTGTTTGCATGGACTGAGCACCGCCTCCAGCTATTGAGAGAGCTATTTTTTCCGACGGGTGGATTTATGTCTCCCTATCCTGTTCTTTATAAGTTGTATTACATACACTTAGTGCCGATCTATATCTTCTATGTGAGTGTGCAAATTGTGAAAAAACACATACCACTGCTTTTTATTAATCAAACAGTGAAAGAAAAACTAATAATGTCAGATATGTCTCACGTAGAGTTCCAAACCTAAGCTCGATTTTATCTTCTAGTCTGCTGACATCCAAGAAGGACACTGCTTCTTGGATAGATACAAAGGTTTTTTTTGGTTGCGGACATTCTGTTTGTACAGTTTGTCATTATGTTGAAAAAATGCAACAATTCACTTCATTCAGTAACTAAACATTTTTTACTATTCCTACATACATCATTTGCAATAGTAAGTTTGTCGTTTACTTAATAAGCTGTAAATCATGTCGAGTACAGTACGTTGGATGTACATCAGGACCCTTAAAAGTGAGAATACGCAGACATCTGTCTGACTCCTTGAAACCTTGCTCATTCAAGGCATCTGCTGTTTCTAAACACTTTTTTTATGTCCACAAAGGAGACCTCTCTAGTTTTTCAGTAGTAGGCATAGAAAAAGTCACACGGTCAATTGGGGGGGGGAGATTTACATAAGAAATTGTTCTCAAGAGAGGCCTGGTGGATTTTCCATCTTTCCACCAGGATTCCACTAGGATTAAACACTAAACAAGATATTTCCTACCAATATTAAATTTATGTACACAATATTCCATAATTAATATGTATTTAGACATTTGCCCCTATATTCTTTATGCATCAGAATATATAAATAATAATTTGAATAAAATGTTTCCATATTAGAAGGCCTTTTATGTACATAGGTAGTTTTGTAATATTATGCATACTCCAGTAGGATTTCTGACAGGGCATATGGTTTGCACAATTACAGCTATTGCATTCTATACACAGGCTAACGTAACATGAACAATTTTCTAATGATGTAGAAGTTTTACCCTTTTTTTTGTTAATCAGTAGAGAGATTGCTGCTGGTTTTATTTTATCTTGTTTGTTGTCATTTTGGTTACAATTCAGATAACTGACTTGTGCAGTGCTCTGTGCGGTGGTAGTATGGCAATAGTACCAGCAATTAAGCCATCTCAGGTGTTTTGTATTATCCCTGTATACAACAATATTTAAATAGGGCTTCTTCTGCCGCACAGAACACTACCCTAACAGCCTTGATGAAGAGAGTTTCTCTCGAAACGCGTCGGCGAGGGAATGGGTACTAAGTCTACATCACGTTAAATGTGTACCCCTTTATTAAAAAAATATGTTTTAACATATTTTTCAATAAAAGCATCTTTTAAGCGATTTTCATGACTGGACTCCCCCCCTTATCTGGTTTGAAGGCTGGCATTGGCTATCTTGCTATCGTTTGCTGAATTACGGAAACGGAAGATTTTGGTCTATTCCTTGCCGTGTCTCCACCAGGGTTAACTGCCGGAACAGGTGAGCTGACATCGTAATCTTGTTGTTGTTAACAAATGTAATGCTCCAGATTCTAAACCAGCTCAAAAGAAGGTCAGTTTTATAGCTTCTCTAATCAGCAGAACTGTTTTCAGCTGTGCTAACATACTTGCACAAGGGTTTTCATAATATCCAATAGCTTTCTTACACAGTTTGCAAACACAATGTACCATTAGAACACGTGAGTGATGGCTGTTGGAAATGGGCCTCTATACACCTATGTATATATTGCATTAACAACCAGACTTTTGCCGCTAGAATAGTCGTTTAGCACGTTAATAATGTATAGAGTGTATTTCTGACTCATTTAATGTTAGCTTCATTGAAAAAACTGTGCTTTTCTTTCAAAAATAAGGACATTTCTAAGTGACACCAAACTTTTGAACGGTAATGTACACTCACCGGCCACTTTATTAGGTACACCATGCTAGTAACGGGTTGGACCCCTTTTTGCCTTCAGAACTGCCTCAATTCTTCGTGGCATAGATTCCACAAGGTGTTGCAACGATGCTCAATTGGTACCAAGGGGCCCAAAGAGTGCCAAGAAAATATTCCCCACACCAAGACACCACCACCACCAGCCTGAACCGTTGATACAAGGCAGGATGGATCCATGCTTTCATGTTGTTGACGCCAAATTCTGACCCTACCATCTGAATGTCGCAGCAGAAATCGAGACTCATCAGACCAGGCAACGTTTTTCCAATCTTCTACTGTCCAATTTCGATGAGCTTGGGCAAATTTGGAGTCTCAGTTTCCTGTTTCTTAGCTGAAAGGAGTGGCACCCGGTGTGGTCTTCTGCTGCTGTAGCTCATCTGCCTCAAAGTTCACCGTACTGTGCGTTCAGAGATGCTCTTCTGCCTACCTTGGTTGTAACGGGTGGCTATTTGAGTCACTGTTGCCTTTCTATCAGCTCAAACCAGTCTGCCCATTCTCCTTTGACCTCTGGCATCAACAAGGCATTTCCGCCCACAGGACTGCGCGTCACTGGATGTTTTTTCTTTTTCGGGACCATTCTCTGTAAACCCTAGAGATGGTTAGTGTGACGTGATAATCCCAGGAGATCAGCAGTTTCTGAAATACTCAGACTAGCCCTTTTGGCACCAACAACCATGCCACGTTCAAAAGCACTCAAATCACCTTTCTTCCCCATACTGATGCTCGGTTTGAACTGCAGGAGATTGTCTTGACCATGTCTACATGCCTAAATGCACTGAGTTGCCGCCATGTGATTGGCTGATTAGAAATTAAGTGTTAACGAGCAGTTGGACAGGTGTACCTAATAAAGTGGCCGGTGAGTGTATGTACTGTATGTTTATATTTGTAAGGAGTAAGTAATGTTTGTGCTATGTGATTTTCTACTCCATATCAGAGAGGAAAACTGCATGTTGCAGTGTTGTCATGTCCTATCAGAGTAATTGGCACCTGGACATAGGTGGAACTATCTGAAGTTAAGGGGCCTGCGTCCTCCAGGGGAACCTGGGCTGTTGGGTGTGGCAGTGGAGACTATTTTATCATACATGCTGAGAATCATGGATGGGTTCATTAGGTTTTTTGGTTTTTTAAATAGCAAGCCCGCACATAACTGTGCTGCTATAGGAGGTAAGCAGAAGGATGTTCACACTGCTTTTTTATACTAATAGAGGCCTTACTAGTTGATTTCAAAGTCAGACTGGCAATTTAAGGGAAATTTGTCTTTTGTCCCCCAAAAGGCCATCAATAAAGTGTGCAGTATCGAACGACATCTACAGGGGCAGTAAATTATGGGTTTTCTGTACCGCAAGGTTCCCTCCCCTCCATGTAATTTTTTTTGGATGAGCCCGGGGCCCGCTTGCTTCCTAGTCCCGATTGTTCCCTAGGTCCCCTGTATTAGTTCCCTCTGGCTGCCAAAAATTTAAGTCTAGGTCTATTTGGAATGGCTAAAAATCCGGATGTGCATATCACTGTACTGTGCTGCCCTAAACTACCCCCATCTGCCTGCTACTTAACAATCACACAATTTCCCCGTAGAAGACAGATAATGAGGGCTGGGGGTGGTTATGCGCCCGCAACATGTACATGAGGGGGTTTGTGACACTTTATAAAAACAAAAGAATTGCTTCAGTGAAAAGGACCAGTTTGGGGGATTTGGTGAAAAATAATCTAGACAAGGCTGGGCATAATTGTCTTTACTTAGGTGTGGTTATAGGCCTCGTTATGTAGTGTCATGGTTGGTAATGTTGGTCTTGGTAAAGGGGGGTTTGTTTAATAACAGCATGAAAGTAATATGTTTGGTGAAATATTTGTTCATTGTATGGTGGCATTGTTAGTAATTGTGGTATTAAGAGGCACTAGTTAATGTTTTTTTCTTGGTTGAAGCCCGTTGAATAGGTTTATCTTGGGGTCCTGACATGTTTTTAGTTATGTCCCCGATAGTGGCCATTGTGGCTCTGAAGTACTGAGTTAGTAGGTAGGCATAGAGACACATCTATGAGAGGCAGTTTTTGTTGATACTAGAGGGATTGTGTGCTCAGTGAGGAAACAGACCTCCTCAGGGAGTTAGTAAAGGTCTGAGCTAAAATGTTTGTCTTAGGTGGCATTGTACCCTCCTCGCTTTTACACACTGAAATACAGACTGAAGATTATTTTATAAAAGTCCACCCATAAATAGGTTGCGCTTTTGAAATTCGTCAAAATATACGACAAATCAAATTTTTTTCAAAGGTCAAAAATTCCTTGTTCCGAAAATGCATGTCAAAACTGTGTCACAAACGCGCCCAAAGCTGTGCCAAAGTTTTGAAGCTCCCCATTGATTGATTGGGGATTTTCAGCATTGGAAACACACCAGAATTGACACTTCTTTTTCAGTGCCCAAAATATTGACCAAATGTGTGGAAAACTACCATCAAAATTGAACTACGGAGCTGTTATCCATAGGAAACAATGAAAATTGCCTGAGGTCACAGAAACACTCTGAAAACAGCGTCCATATCAGCCTTGTGAACATACCTTTAAGCTGCCAAGGACAAGAAGATATATGAGACAACCATGAATGACATACAGTATAGCATTAAAGGATCAGTAAAGAGTGAAGTCCTGTATTTTTGTTTTAGGAAGGATAATATATTCTGCAAGTCCAAGAAGATCCAGCACTCTGTTATAAAAATCCAACAATTTTATATCCATTCAAAATATAAAGTCCATGCTAGAGGTTATTGCAGCATTGATATTTTCTCAATGCTGTTCGGATATATTAGATACATGCTGCTAGCGATCCAAGGTAGTGCATTATATCATTTTAGTTCCAGTCTGGCTTTTTGATCTTACCTACTCTGTATGACATAAAAGGCATTACAGCAAGTCCTGCTATATATTTTTGTGTCTTCTCTTTTTTTCCAATTCATTTTTTTGGAAGACAATTCTTACAAAAAGGAAGAAATGTTTTCAAAAGTCAAAGACGCATATGAAGAAGATAATCATTGAAAAACAATGAACATATAAGGATAATAGTGATATCTATCACTCCACACTCCACTCTTACCTCTGCCAAACAGGATTACTTTACTATAGGGATGAGCGATTATAATCGACAAAATTGAACTCGGCACGGTTTTTAGGTTGATCGTAAATTTCCGATCACTCGATATTTTAGGTGAGAATACTCGCGCTTTAATCTGTACTATCGCGCCATTTTCGTAGCGATTCCTGTAATTTTGATTGGTCAGCAAATCAGTTAGGAGCAGTAGAGCAGGGTGAGCTGGGTGTGTTGTGTGACGTCTTGACCTGTGATGTTGTATGGTTGTCTTGGCTGGGAAAAATCACATGACCTCGTTTTGCATAGGAAAGCGTTTTCCTGTTAATCTATCAGTGTGTCCGTGTCTCTCGCTATGAGCAGGTGTGTGCTAGATTCTCTCTCAAATGTTTTTACAGCATGCTAAGCTCAGAGGACACAGCTTTCTCGTCTATTACATACAGACAACTTATGCTTTTAGCTGTGGAACATTAGATATAGGTAGATTAGAGAATTCCAGCTCTTAGTTAGTTAGTCAAGAGACTTTTAAAGAAGCATCTAGCACTGTACAGCCGCGGTGGGGTTGGGGGTGAGGGGCAGGGGGGTGTGGGCGAACACAGACAGACAGGCAGGCAGGATTTTTGAATGGAGAGTGTATATCGTGCAACACACCCCAAGACTTGCTTTTGAACCTGCCTTTGAAATTGGCTTTTTTTTTTTTACCAGTTTTTGGCCAGCACCCTCGAACCTGAGGTGAAATTTTTTGTGCAGTCCCAGTTTGTTTAAAGACCCTCTTGTACATATATTAGGATCAGGAAATTTGCTAGTTACTGCAGTGTGCATTTTCATAGGTGCAAAACCCACTTTTATTATCAGGTATAAAATTTTAAATAGGTGTTTTTTCACTTTGGTGCAGCCCATTTTTGTTCAAAGACCACCTTTGTACTTATATGAGATTACAGATTAATTTGCTAGTAACTTGCTCGGTGTATTTCTGAGGTGCCAATGACTCCCACATTTTATTATAATTTATACATTTTAAACTAGGTGTTTTTCTCTTTGGCGAAGCAAGTTTTTTGTTCAAAGACCCAACCTTGTACTTAAATTTGAATACAGAATATTTTGTGTAGGTAACTGCTGTTGTATTTCATTGGGGAACAATCCACCTTTTATTATCCATATAACTTTTAAATAGTATGTATTTCACGCCGCGAGTGCGGCACAGTTTTGTTCAAAGAGGCACCTTGTACTTAAATTTTGAATACAGAAATTTATGTGGATACTGTTGGTAGTATTTCATTGGTGCAAAATCCCACCATTTGTTATCTGTATAACTTTTAAATAGCTGTATTGCCACGTGGTGTGGCCCTAGTTTTTTTAAAATAGCCAATTGTACGCCAAATTTTTATAAGAAACATTTTCTAGTAAAAATGTTCTCGTTTGGTCATTGCTTGCAAAAAACGCACAATTTCTCATCTGTGTAACTTCTGATAGTTTTTATTGTGCTCGGTGAATTCTCAGTTTGGCGTAGATAGTGCACTTGTATGACTTTTTGTTTGAAAACTATCATAATGCCAAGTCCTCTTTGGGGCAGTATGTAAATCCCTGGGACTGAAGTGAAGAACACTGTTGATTTTGTCTTACGGTTCTTCCTCAGGAACATCTTCACAGTTTTTCGCTATAGAAAACACATCTTCAGTTTCTAACCTAGTTGGCTGTATTGAAATTAGAGCGGATTAAGTACTAGCTGTGATTTGCCGTATTCTCTTTTCATAAGATGATGTCAAAAAACTCTTCCATACTTCTTAAATTTTTATCTTTCTGAACATGGAGCGGAAATGCAGCTGGGTAAGAAAGCAAGAGCGGGTGTTTTGGACATGAGAGTTGAGGTAAGAGAGAAGGTGCTGCTCCTTCCAGGTGCTGGCAGACAACATAAACAAGCCAGCGGAATCATCGGTTGCAGGGACCGTCAGGCCTGTCAGCGCTGGGTCAAGGGCCCTGTGAATTCAGAAACAGAACAGCATCGCCCACCTGTTCTCTCAGTGGTTTAATGCAACCTGCATCCAGCAGTACTACCTTCCTCACGTCCTCCAGTTCCACGGCCACAAATGTCGTCATCATCATCGTCAGCATAAACCGTCGAACATGAAGCAAGGCAGCCCATAATGTCAACTCGTTGTACCCACCACTGGTGATAATCCATTTTCCTGAAGACCTCTTTGATGACAAATGCGTTTTGTCAGAAAGAGCATCATTATAAAAAAATCCATGAGGCAAAGAGGATGATTTTGTCATGCCTCTGATGCCCAATTCGCTGATGCCATCAGTGGAGGAGAAGGAAGCCGGTAATTCGGTTGTTTTAAAATCACGGCACTCCGCGGTCGGCAACGCTTGCAGTAGCTGTTGCTTGTAGCCCGCCAGCTACAGGATGCGAATGTCAGGGCGAGGAAGTCACCTGTGTTGATGATATTTGATGACGACGACATTGTCGGAATTCCATCGTGGTCTTTTTCAGCAGGAATTTGTTTGCGAAGCGCATCATCCCATGTCTGGACGAGGGAGGACGACGATGGGGTAGTGTCAGTTCGGCTCCCGCCTCAAAAAGGGAAGAGGGCGGTTCGAACAAAGTCCGCTGAGATTATTCCACCAGCCACGATCAGCGGATACATCGCTCTAGCTTATCGCTGTCTAAAAGGTCCAGGACTTCAAGCCTGGGCCTTTTTCGAGATGCAAATCATCTATTCACACAGTGATGTCATATGCGCCTTTTCCGTTAAAAAACATTCAGTTAGATGGCAAGGAATCCTTAGGATTTAAACACCACAACATGTTAGTCCACTTGAAGCGATTGCATTAGTTGAAATTGAAGGCAACAAACGTCGGCCATTAAAAAGGCAACCGATGCGGGCTTCCATACCACTGTCTAAAACCTCTGTCTCCCGCCTCCTCTACTCTGCCTACCCACCAAAGCCATTCTTCAGCTGGCCGATGTCAAGTTTGAGGTCTTGATCGCAGGGATCAGCCTCCGCTTCAGCCTACCACGTCGCCAATTACTTCAACGACGCAGTACACACCAGCTACCACCAGAGTGACCCATCCTACCCCTTCTCTCTTACACCCTGTTTTGGATGATTGCACCGCGTACTGCGGGCAGTCTAGCTGCAAGCCTTCTGGTTCTTCCAGGTTTGCGGAGCAGAAGTATAACTTTACCACAAATACATTCACCAAAATAGCCAAAAAGCATGATTTCAGGCATTGCCAGTATTTTGTCAGTTTTTATTGTTCACATTTAAGCTGGTGGATACACTCCAAAAGATGGGGTCTTCGCCACGTCATGGCCTTGCCTGCCCCAATTACCAGATGCCGAGCAGGCAATTTCTTCCTGCCCAGAAAAAAGCAAGTCCCTTCCTGGCCAGCCACGCGGCTTGCTGAAAATTTCAAGCGACTGTCTGCATCTTGTGTCCGGCCAAAGTCCATGCTCTGACACCGACAATGGACTAGTAACACACGTACAGGCCGCTCTTTATCTCTGTGAAAGCTTTTCACGCTCTTCATAACCACAGGGATGGTGCAGGGTTAGTTCCCCAAGGTCCATCTGGTGGCATCAGTGCCCAGAGAAACCTAGGCCGTGTTTGAAATAATCTGTCTTGGAGACCGTCAACACAAAGGTTAGGAGCTGTTGACGGCTCTAAGAAACGAGACCGTAGCGGATGGGCTAAGGTGACAAGAACTTGATGCCGGCAAGGTGGGTGTGCGATAATGTCGAATATGATGGCCAACTTAAGATCGGTAGTGGAGCACAGACCTTGCCTGGCACAGGTCATGAACATTGTCGTCCTGAAATTTCTAAAGCGCTAACGTGTCTGGACTGCCTGCTGCGGATGGCCTCCAAGGTCTTGAGCTACACACTTCAGCGTTCGCTCACTGCTCGCTCCCGCCTGGCTGCGGTGCACAGCGTCAGCTCGGCACCTCACGTCACGTCATCGTATCATTGGTTTGAAATGCAACACGCTGGAATTCCACCCCCCCACATGCTCCAGAGATTGTGGCAGCAGCGCAATGCCATTAGCAGTACGATAGTGAATTTATGGCACTGACAAGCAGCGGTTGCGGGACCTCGGGGTATTGAGCCTACCGAGAGTGGAGGAATGTGAAATTAGCTCTGCGCCATCCTTGACAGTTTTGAAGAAGCCACCAAAAAAATGGTACACGTGCGGACCAATAAAATGCCCTTGTCAAAGCCATGAGAATTGAGGTGATACTTAGTTCCGGAAAAATAAGATCGTTGGAACTATCAAGTCCCACCAGCGAATGGTGGAGGAGTTGGACACAGATGCGGAGACACCGGAGCCTTCTCTCTCCTATCGAATTCCAGAAAGCCGACCAAATTTCACTACTTTTATCGGTCATTACATTACGGCCAGTGTATTTTGGGTCAGGGATAGTGCTCAAGGCGGCGCGTCAGATCTCAGAGTGCATCATCTGAGCAAGTGTAGGGCATGTGTGGATGCTTTTGATCGCAGGAAGCGGAGGAAGGGAGGAGGGGGGGGGTGTGTGGTGATGGGGGGGGGGGGGGGGAGGAGGAGAGAGGAGGTTCATTCATGGAACCCCGATGTTTACCGGACGGTCCCCACTGCCTTGGAAAGTGGTCTGGCACGAATTTGCAGGTGCGAGGAGGAAGATGGAGGGAGATACGTGTGCTTGTGCCCCCTTGAACCAGAGGTTGTGAAATATCATGGTCCATCTGTCACGTGAAGTGCTTGGTTGACTCCATTTCACTCCAACCATGATCCTCGCAATAAGGACATCAAACTGAACAACAGTTTACTGGGTGGCAACCTTCCTCGATCCCCAGGTACAAAGCATAATCTCTGCACTTTCCTTCCACCACCCCAAAATAGTAGAGTAAAATGATAGGAATTGGAGGACCGTGCTGATTGATCAACTGGAGACAATCGTTGGTCTGCTTCACGTTCTTCACATAATATGTCACGGTCGCTGGAACACCGTCGCGACGTGAAGATAGACCAGTATGAGTGCCAATGTAGCCGTGGAGCGGGCAGCAGAGATAGCAGCAGAAGCAGCTACGGGCCATTATTGCAGAAGCTAATGGGAGACTATGGGCAATCTTTATTTGACTCTCTTACCATCGCATGTAATTGACCAGGGCACACATTACAAACACACAAGAGGACCCGGGACTTAATCATGGTGCACGGGACTTCTATGTGTCTCAACACACGATGATGTTTTTGGTTATGTTCCGGAACACACTCGACTTCTGGGTATCCAAAATGAGATGAATGGCCCGAGATCGCTGCCATGCCATAGGAGGTGTTGTCTGCCACATGCAAGAGTGTCATATTCTGAGCGGACCTTCAGCTCTAGCTCGGAGAGGTCATGACAGACAATGATCGGATTTTCCACTGATTATTGTGGATGCGTTTGACTTTAATCAAGATGAATCAGCATCCAGAGCTATGATGCATGTTGTTGGCCCTATTCACGTAGGTCACCGATTAGTTTGCCGGTCTAATTCACGCATTCTCTTCACCATAAAGAGAAATGGTCCTCTTGAAAATGTCTTTTCTTTTTTAAATGATAATCTCATTACTATGCAATTTTTATTCTTAGTTCCACAGAAAAGTTATTTAGCATGGTTTTGCGGCGAGGAGACTGGTAAATAGAACAAAAGGTTTCATGCAAAAAAACGGTATTCCATTCTACTACTTCTTCTTTAGAACTTTTTCAGACATTCGTCAAATGGTTTTGGGGTCAATGGTGCTGTGAGATACATCTATTATCATGGTGCTTTGGAACAGAGAAATGTTGTAGCTTCAACTGGCATTTTACTCCCTCCCACAATTTTTTAATCAGTGGATGTAATGAGAAGTCATCTTTTATAATTTTTGGGTTTATTTTCAGCAATTCTACAGGTCCTTTTATTTAAAAATAAAAATTGTTTTACTAACACTAGGAATATTTTGTTCATTCACCAATTGTCAAGAGTGTCCTCAAGGGTCGATTGGTGATGTCAAAAACAGGAATAGGTAGGACACTGTTAATGGATCACAATTGCAAATTGACTTGTTTTTGAAAGATCTTTAAAATAGCTAGCAATCCCTGTAGAGGAGTCACACACATTTAATACAATTAAAAGAACAAAAGATACAAAAGACAAGTGGTTGGGATTCCATTCCTAAAAATGGTGGTTGAAAGGACTCCTTTTTCCGACACTTTTTAAATCTGTGGGTCAGTACAGGTTTTATGGGTCTCTTGCTGAGTTCCAGTGACTGATGATAGTCAATGTCCAGTTCTAAGTAAATGTTTGGTTCAAAAGAATATGCCTTTTGACACTTTTTAATTTGTGGGTCATGCAGGTTTAAGGGTCATGCTGTGGTACAGGACAGGGATAGTGAATAGTCTGTGAGTTATTTTTTTGTGACTCTTGTTTCCTAATTGTCTTGCCTAAGATGTAGCACGTATCCATTTTACTGTTGTGGATGTTAATTCCAGCTTCTCCAGCCCTGTTTGGGTGTAAGAACGAAGGTGTTGTTCCTCTCCCATAGACTTTAATGGTCATCGGCGATTATCTATTATCGAATATCGACATGATAATTGACGATATCGACTATCGATCCGATGACGATAGTTGACGCAATCACTCATCACTACTTTACTACTATCATATACTCTCTGTCTCACAACTCTATCTCTTCTGTCAGCAGAAAATGTTGTCACTCACTTCCTAAACAAGATCAACCTCATCACAGAAAGCTTTACCGCACTGTCCTCACCACCGGCCTCTATATCTGCACATTCCTCACCTCCAGCCCCTATACCTTCAAAGACCCCACTACCGGCCCCTATACCTGCACAGTCTCCACCACCCATCTCTAATATCTGCACAGACCCCACTGCCCACCTCTATACCTGCACAATACTTTTCCCCCTTAACCTGATTCTCCACTGTTACTGATGACATGCTTTCCTCTCTTATGTCCAAATCCAACCTCACCACCTGTAATCTTGACTCACTGCCATCCCACCTCATCCCAAACTTTAGTACTGTTATCCTCCCAGCCTTCACCCATCTTTTCAACCTATCGTTCACCTCTGGCATCTTTCCTTGCTCCTTTAAATAGCTACCGTCACACCCATCCTTAAGAAACTATATTTCGACTCCTTCTATCTGTCCAACTATCATCCTATCTCACTGCTTCCATGTGCCTCTAAACTCATTGCACAGCACGTCTATCTTCAACTGTCCTCTCATCTCTCCTCCAACTCTCTTATAATCTCCCTGATAGGTCTAAGGCCTTAGGCCTCAAGTGTACCAGGCGCTGGCCCACAGTGCTGACATGGGCGTCACAATGTCGTTATCCCGCTGCATCCGCCGAGCACAGACACTGGCCGTGTGCTGAGCTGGTCACATCGAGGGATCGTGGGACAGGTGAGTAAGTGATTTCTTTTTTTTTTTAACATTAATGATTCTTGTCTAAGCCCTGCCTACCTATATATGGCCCCTATAGCCTACCCTAAACCCTTCCTGCCAACCTATATGGACCGTATAGGTACCTAGACCCTGCCTGCCTACCTATATGGCCTCTGGGGGTGCTCTAGTGGAAAGGGGTTGGCTGGACCCGACATATACTAAATATAAAAAGATCCACGGCACTCCAATGTGATGCAAGTACTGTCAAGATTTATTACAAATATTATGTCGCTAAATCATACAAATGTGTTTTTAGTGGAACCAGATTACTGCATAAGTATCCAAGCATAAAACAAATGTCACAGATATAGATTGTCAGATGTCGATTGACGATGTCCCGGCATAAGCTGAGCTGATGAGATACATTGATGGTCCGTGGGAAAAGGAGGAGGAAAGCCCTTGTTAGGAACTTAGGAGAGAAGGAATGGGCACCCACAGAGTCATCCGGTGCAGGAGTGGTAGAGCCGGCAGGGCCTTTTCCCACGGACCACCAACGTATCTCAGCACCTACAGATCTCCTACTTTTCCAACTTGTTTTTATTCATTTTCCAATTTTAATCAAACATACATGTTCAACTGGGGATCAGGGGAAGGGAGGGGGAGGGGAGGGAAGAGAGGGGAGTGTGTGTGGATAGGGAAATATAGTAACAATGGAGATACTACTTGTAGAGTCTATTTGCTGCGAGTCCTGAAGAAGTATAACCTAATCAAAAGTCCAGGTATGGTCAGCTAGGATTCTTTACAGCATTGTCGCTGAGGGTAAGCTCTCGAGCGGCGGATCTCGGTGCGGGTTGCCTAAGACATGGTGGGATTCGAAATCTTCGCTCAAGGTTCCGTAAAGGTTGGGTAGTAACTCGAGGCTCGGATTTATCTAATTAGCCTCAGGTGGATTACCGGGTTTTGCTTTTTTTTAATATT
>JAODAL010017186.1:70000-78500 GCA_025379985.1 Phyllomedusa bahiana | reverse complement strand
CATACACCGCTGTGCCCCCTACAAAATGGTAGATGGACAGTACTTGTGGAGGCTGAGATGGTGGGGGTGGTGGAGGGGGAGGCAAAAGGGGCCAGGAGCCGCATTTGAAAACGGGAGAGAAAGCGGGGGTCTCCTGTCCAAGTTGTTGGGGGCCCTGGGCCAAGCACATTCACCCAATTGGCCGTAAAGACAGTACGGGGCCCGCCCGTAGTTACAGCTCCAACGCCAGCTCCCTGCCCGGGGAAAAAACCCGATAAGCTCAAGACGGCCCACTTTTTTCAAAAATTTTAATGAAGTGCGGGTACTGTTTTTTTGAAAAAAATTACGGTTTGGGAACTCTCCATCTGGGCCCGGGGCACAAGCCTTTATTCTCTAAATGGTGCGAGTCCACCATTTTGGAAGGGGGGGGGACTCAGTCCCAAACAACGGGGACAGGAGCACGGTCACTCTGCACCTTTTAATTTTTGGACACATACAGTTGTCTCTTTGCAATCGCCTCGCTGAACGAATGCGGGCACCATGAAGCAAGGAGCAGGACATCGGGCCCGGGGGAGATGTTTCAAGAAAAACTCCCTTTGCAGGGGTGGGGAGCCCTTGACTGGCTGCAATGGCATGCATCTACGGGCGCTGCTCGCGTTGCTGCGGGGGCAGGAGGGACCCCCCACATCTAGCCCCGTTTCCCCCAGGCCCCCGGGATGGTGACCGCATGTTTTTGACGCGGGGGGCGTGGGGGGCCAACGTTAGCTCCTGGCCACGTTTCAATTTTCTGCCCACAGATTTTACATAACCCATATTTGGCTCCTTTGTGTCAGCAAGAACGCCAGCCCACCGAGTATCTGTTTTTACCCCAACGCTCCCCGCACTGAGTGACTAACCCCGGGCCGTCCTCGCTAACCCCCGGCCGTACTTTCGGACCTCGAACGGGTTTTTTTACTCCGGGGCCGCTTGGCCCCTGACCCACACTGCTGATATCCTCTGACTCAGGGCCACACAACCCACTTTTTGGCTGCGCGCTGCCTATGCGCAACTGACCCCTCTTCTCCTACGATGATGAACCCCTTGCTTCACCCGGTTTCCCAAGTGCTGTCGGCTACATCAATTTTGTTTTCATCGTCACCTGTCCCATCACTGGTTTTTGGTAGGCGGGGGCTACCCCCACAAAGACCCCCCTGCCACTCTCCAACTATCTTGCCGCCACTGCAAAAGCAGGGGTATTGGCCCCATTTCTTCGATCCAATAGCATCTCTCCCTTCTTCAAATTGTTCATCCTACTATATAGTGGCGCAGCCCAGACCACATAGTAGACCTGGCTGGGGAACCGGATGGGACAGGGGCGGGTTGAGGACAGGTGAGGGCCTGACCCCTCCCGGGGCCATCCAACTAGGGGTTGTGTCTAACATCCCCCCCGACTCTTGGCTGGGGTTGTCAGATGCCCATCGGGGAGGAATGGATGACCAGCAACCAATCAAGAGCCCTTGGTTGCTAGTCAGCACAGGGGCCCTAATGACAGCGGCATTGGGGCCCCCCACCGAATGACCCCTACTGCAACGCCCCCTTTTGCTGTGCTGCACCGGGGCCTGCTCCGGGAATTTTTGTGCCACTGCCACTCGCGGGTTAAAGCCTGCCACCTCTCTGTCGACATACGTTTGTTCTAAAATGTAAAGGCACTGTTTGATGAAGATATCTGTTAAGATAAATAAACACCCCGTATTTGACCCAAATGAACCCACTAAAAGCTTGGGAACCCCTTTGGATATAAATTTCCTCCACAAAAAAGGGGAGGAAAAATTTTCTTGTATGTGCCGTTTAAAGACCTGTGTATTTACTCAATAAAAAAGCACAAAAAGGCTTAAATTAAAATTCGGGTATGAATTAGCTACAGAATTTTCTTCTGTGGCGGTGAAAAAAAAGTTTTTTTGTTTCAAGCAGAAAAATACTTATTTTTAAACCCCTTGGGGTGTAAATTGCGCAAAAGAATTTTAGCAACCAAAAACTACCACTTTGTACGGTTTTTCAATGGCGTGTATTTACGCTACACAACAAGAGAAAACTTGTAATTAACCTTCGCTTGTGAATTATTGCTAGCAGAAAATTTTATTTTTTTGCCGGAGAAAAAGCGGTTTCTTTTAAGGTCACCACAACAGCAAAGAACAACGCATAATTAACCTGGATGCAAATTGCGGCAAAGAAGTGAGGCAGCCAAAAAATGAAGTGGTATTTGTATTGTAAAAACGCTGTTTCTTTAAATGATACAACTAGGAACAGGCTTAGATCACCCTTGGATATTCCAATGTGCTGTGAGCAATATGCATGAAAATGTATATGCATCTGGCACTGTACGCACACATGACTTTCAGATCCAATACCCCACCAAATTCAGAAAAATAAACGTTAAGAGAAGCAGTCTCTTGCGACCAGCGGTGACACCCCCCATAAATCGATGTATAAAAATGAGTTCCTTTAGCATCAGCTATCATAAGCAGCCGCAAGCAGCACCTTTCCCTAAGCAGTACAGTGAAGCGGGTATGAGCTCCCAGCGTCGCGCCCCGGACTTATATATGTTACTGGTGACGTCACAGAATCCCTGCCAGTCCTATTGGTTCATCTCTGCACATGTCATGCAGGCTATGCCCTTCTTTTCTTCCTCCCAGAGTCTTTCCCATGAAACACCATGTCACTCACAGCCATTTTATCAATCAAAAGCACACAACCCATCGTTCACAGCGAGTACCCCAAAGTTCGACTTTGTTCCAAACCGAAGTTTTCCTGAAATTCTAAACGAATTCCACTTCGTTAGAATCAATTCGCCCATCTCTACACACATCACCCTGACAAGCAACTTTATTCAAAACGGTCTAAAAGCAAATGTATTGTAAACTGTCTAGTAGTTTACATTTTTTTTCAGAACTGAAAAGGGAGCTGTGATTGGTTGCTATGGGCTACCCAGAAAGTTAAACTACTAGGCAGTTTACCATATATTTGCTAGCGGGAGTGCTGTATGTCCACTGTGTAGTAGTACGACTTTATGGGTAGCCCATAGCAACCGACCATGTATACATTAATATGTGTATGTACATATATATATATACATTTATATATATATATCTACACACACACACACACACACAACATATATATATATATATATAATATAAAATATATATATAATATAATATATATACTATATATACACACACACTTGTTATATATAAATACATATATATATATATATACACATTAATTTACATATATACACACATATATACATATATATACATACATATATATATATATATATATATATACATACATATAAATACATAAATACACACATATATACATATATAAACAATCATATATACATACATATATATACATATATATACATACATATATATACATATATATATATACATATATATACACATATATATACATATACATATTGTGAGCTTTAGCGGCTCTGGGATCATAACTCACGTGTTTTCAGGCAGAGACAGAGACGTATTCCAGGTGTAAAATACAAGGTCTCTGTTATTTTAATTAGCACAAAACAGAAGATACAAGTGCAAGGGCATGCACAAACAAACAAAAACAAACGCCTGCCCCGTCTGGGCTCTAGCTAACATAGACCAGCTTACTGATAGTCTGCAAGTTTTTCCCTCTGTTTTTCCAGCAAGGTCACCACCCAAGACTTAAAGGTATCAGGGGTTGTAACCATCAAGTCAGCTTACCTGCTGACTTATATACTCCCGGGAAATCCCGGAGTGAGCCATGGGGAGTGAAGCACCCACCCAGCTCTATGCCTCACTCCAAAGAAGGCCGACCAGGATGGGCTGAAAGCCATGCAAATTAAACGTTAAACATATGTCGACAGTCATACTGTCGACACCTATCTAATGTTGGGCCTTTCATTTCCCCAAGGCCTTCCTTATCTAGGGGCATTCAGAAGGAATGATGCGAGGACCCGTGGCCTGGTATATATACACCCTATTATATACCCTTCCTCTGTGCCACCTTACATATCCCCCCCCCCTCTGCTCAGACCCATCGCGTTTGCTTGCTAGGACCCAGGACGGTGTTCACACAGAATTTGAGTCCTGTAGTCCCAGAACCACCGGGTTTACCCTCACGTCTTCTCCATTTATTTTGGACATCAATTTAGAGGGGAATAATCTGTAATTCACCCTAAACTGCCTTCACTCCAGGTAATATCGAGTGACTCAATGGCCCAACTTCAGGTCCAGACATCCCTCTCCACAATGGCGTAATTTTTCTCAGCCGCCGACGTCTGTCCGCTGAGGTACACGATCGGGTGCTCTTCCCGTTAATCCTGTTGGGAAGTAAGACATGTGCCCCTAAGCCTACTTCTGAGCATCTGTTTGCACCAGGAATTCTTCCCTGAAGTTATGGGGTGACAAGAACAGGCCTCTTACATGGAACCTCCTTAGTTTTTGGAAGGCTTTGTTCGTCTTCAGGACTCCACTTTACCATGGTGGACTTCGCTCTCTTGGTGTAGGTCCTGTGAGAGGGGCAACTCAATTGAGGCCAAAACCTGAGCCAACAAAGCCTCCTGTAATAGCCTGCAATCCTAGGAAAGTGCTCTAACCTGCTGTTTTGGACACCGGTTTGAGGCCAATTCCTTAATGGCTTCAAGCTTATCTACTTTGGGGTTTTGTGATGATCCCTCGGCCGATTTTGTAGCCGAGTAGCGAGCCTCCTCTAGCCCTATCGCACATTTCTGGGATTGTCCTGTTAGCCCGGCGGCCCCTATCGCATCCTAGACTGCTTGCACCTTAGCCAGATGCGAACCCAATCAGCACTATAAATCATCCCCATATCATCCAGGTATGCGGGCTGCGTCTTTTTTATGGCGGCTGCAGGATGATGTCCATTAGCGCTCTGAAATGTCGCAAGGGGCCCATGTAAACCAAAGGGGACGGACTACATACTGAAGTGTACCCTCTGTTTTAGATAACGCTGTTTTCTCTCTGGCCTCGATCTGTTAGGTGGAACCCTGCCCATATCATTGGTGAGGTCTAAGGTTGGTCATATACCTCGCAGGCCCCAACCTCTCGCTTCAGCTCATCGACGCTTGCAATGGGGAAGGCATCGAAATTGAGATTTTGTTCACTTGCGGAACATCGTTACAGAACCGCAAGCTACCATCCGGCTTAGGAATGATTCACAATTGGGCTCGACCACCTCACTTGGGACTTCTCTAAGACCCCTAAGGCAAATATTTTCCTCACCTCTATTGATAGCGCTTGCCTCTGGGCTTCAGGTACCCTGTATGGTCCTTACTATACCCTTTTGAACGGGGCTCGGTGACATGTCAATGTTAATGACGTCGTCCGGCCCCGTGCAGTTCAGAGAAGACCCCCTTGGTTCCTCTGTAGGAATTCCCTTGACTTCCTGCCTCTGGACCTCTGACAAGGATTCCCGAGATACGGGACAGGGGGTAACTCCTTGTTTTGTGAATTTTTCTGACCTCCTTGCAGCCACCAACCTTTCTCGGTCCTACTCCAGGTTTGATTAGGTGACATGAATAATCTGATAAGGCTTTCTTTTCCCTGGCTGGAAAAACCTTATAGTTCACACATTCACATCACCCGTATCGCATATCTCATATGGGCCCTTGCCACATGGCTAAAAATTTGCTCTCTACGGTCGGGACAAGTACGAGAACGCTGTCCCCTGGCAGAAATGGCTCTGGACCCTTGCGGTCCTGATTGTAAACCCGGGCCTGGGGCTTTCCTGGGCCTGCTGGCAATATTACTTCCTTAAAATGGCATACGGCTGCCTATCCTGTCCTGCATGTCACTATATGCACGATGACACTCCTGTAAGGGGTTTCTCCTTTCCTCATGTTTCTAGGTCTCCATGGCTATGTCAGGAGCCCTTGGGATGTCTCCCATTATTAACCGCTCGAACGGAGAGAACCCCGTGGATGCCTGTGGACATCCGGAAGGTAAAACATCAATAGGGGCAACAGGCGATTCCAATGATCCCTCCCGTCCTTGTCCACCACCTTTCTTAACATCCGCTATTAAGGTATTAATTGAAATGTTCTATTTCTAATTTCTACCAGACCATTTTTTTGTCTTAGGATGTACCTGGACGTACGCAGGTGGTAAATTTTAGCAGGCGACACAACTCCTTTGGTCACCTTGGACATAAATGGTGTGCCTGATCTGTCAGATCTCTTTGGTAGTCACAGTAACATTAAGTAAATAGAAGATCTCCTTAGCTATACCTCGGGAGGAGGTTTTGGAGGTGGGTATGGCCTCGTGGTAGCGTGGTTGCATAATCCAAAACCACTAGGATATGCTGGGTGTCTCGGGCCCGATTTAAGGGAGGGGACCGACCAGAATCCATGCCAATCACCAAACCGCTCCCCAAATGTGCACCTCTATAATGGGCAGAGGAACCAGGCGGACTACCCGGAAATGGGGTCTAAGGGCATGGAACTGACACACTGGACAATATTGACAGAAGTCTTCTACTGCCCTATCAGATGCCCGTGCCAGTAACAGTTCCGCTCTACCGCTCCCTAGTTTTCTCTGCCCTCAAATGTCCCCTCCAACATATGGGAATGGGCTAGCTCCAGGCCAAGCTGACATGGTTCGGGTACCAACCAAACTGCTTACCACCTCGTATGGTGTCTTTGTTCCACCCTGTAACAGGAGTTATGCTACGTTGAAGTGAGGGTACACCAACTCCTCCCCTGGTTCCTGTGATTTAACATCTATGAACCTTTACGCTTTTCCAGCGTTCTGCAAATTAAGGGTCCCTCAATTGTCCGTACCAAAATTCCCTCCGAGAATGGCAAGGAGGAAGAGTTCCAACTCAGAGGTCGGTCTTCCTCTGCGTCTCCAGCCAAAGTACCTGAAAATGAAAAGGAGCGTTTCTACATAATCACCCATGGCATAACGATATTATACAGGCGGTAACACATCAAACAATGCATTTATTTTTATTTCCCCATAACTCCCAAAACAAGGGGAAATCACATCCAATAATTGCCCTATGGGGTAAGCTTGCCACAATGGCCACCTCATGTTGTGTCACCTCATGTTGTGTCTTTATTGCCAGTATGGCAGTGGGGTAGTCCTTGGTGTCCCCGTGAATACACACTACACCTATTCGTGCGTGTGCGTAGTTGGTCCAGGGTTCACCAGCTGTGCTTGCACCAGGGGTCACCAAGCTCCCCGATTCTTAGGAGGGCCTGCAACGGGACATTAACGGTGACAGTGCACTCTCGACGTCGCACCCCAGCCGCAACCCCTTGTGGAGTAAGATGGCCGTGCGAACCAGTATACCCTCCCCAACCCACATTCCATGGGGATCCTCCCTACCCAGGCAACGTGCCTGCCACATGTCCCAGTACCTTGGCACCGCCAGCAGACTAAGGGTCCTCGGGCCTTAGAAACAGTTTCCTGTTTTGGGGTGAGTGGTGGCCTCTCCCCCTTTTCCCGTAATACCCGTGGACCCTCCCTATTTGGGACGTAGCAGTCTTACCGCGGATTTGGAGGTCTGCGGTATTCCCCTCCCGGGGTATGTAAGGACTTGCAGGAACTCCTCAGTGGCGCTGTATCGTTCCATCACACCACCGAGACCATTTTGTCCACACTTTGGTGTCGGTGTACCCCTTGCATCGCTGGAGCTTGATGGAAGGGTCCCCACAAAACCGGTCACAGACCACTCTCTCCGACCAGGTGTGTGAGTCTCTTGTTGGAGAATGTGGAACAGTTCATACATTTGTGACCTGGCGGGCTGGCAGGATCAAACTCCCAGGCTTGTACTCTCTGCCCGTTACGGCCAGGGTGACCCCAGTCCGGGCCAGGATCTCCCCCCGCAGTTTGGTGTAGTCCTTAGGCGTCTTGGACACGCAGGTTCGAAGTAAAAGGCCTTTTGCGCGGTTTCGGCCGTTAGGAAGGATCCAGGACATCCCCCACTGGTCCAACGGCAGCTGCTCCTCCTCTCCGCTAGTCCGATCAAGGTCCCCAGGTAAGCCTTGATGACGTCATCCGCGGACATCATTGTGCAGAGGAACTTTGCACCACCTGGCGGTCTGTTGACTGAGGCATCTTGTTGTATTTCTGGCCTCGCCGCCAAGGCCTGTAGCTGTTGCTGCAGCGTCTGTGTTTACCGAGCTGTTTTGCTCTTTCACCGTGGCTTTGGGTCCTCATTAGCATTGCATATCGTCTCAGCTTTGCACCCCAATGACTCCTCGTGCGCTTCCCTGTGGCTGGCCGCCATCAGCTGAGGTTTAGCGTTGGCTTGATAAGCTGCTTACACAACACCAACTCGTCATTTACTCCGCGACTCCGCTGAATGTTTTTGGTAGCTTGCTTTCACCCCAGGACATACAACGATTTTCCTCTGTTCCTCAGAAGAGTACTGCCTCTATTTGCCCATTGCATCCTCCCACCATGTGTGAGCTTTAGCGCTCAGGATCGTAACTCACGTGTTTTCAGGCAGAGACAGAGACGTATTC
>JAODAL010017186.1:0-65000 GCA_025379985.1 Phyllomedusa bahiana | reverse complement strand
CGTATACTCTTCTGCCAAGGACGGTGATGAGCACTTTTAAAGTCTATGAAACTGTTTATATCAACGGCCTTAAAGAAAGTCTCTTTGTGTAAAAGGTTGCACACCGACACTATAGTTTTCAATTCATAGAAAAAACTTTATTGAGTAACATAGTGATAACCATCCGGCTTCATAAAACATATAGTCATTATGTTCTCATTTTTTTAAGTGTAATTAGATTCGTATATTCTGACGTTTCGGTCCCTAATTGGACCTTTTTCAATTGAATCTCTAAAACAATAAAAAAACAACAATAACAACAAGATGTTAGTATACACAAATTGTTAGTATATACAACAAAATATGGTTAATGTATTGCTGTTAATGACATAAAAACATTTTTTTAAAACAATTATTACTCACTTCACAAGTTTTTACATTTATTCATTTCTTTGAGACTTTTTTTATACCTATTAGAATACAATAGCAGAAAAGGAAAAATAATGAATACATATGCACATATAAGACAAGTGATTAGTCAAAAGAATGCAATACAAACAACGGTATTTAATCCATGACAGTCAACAATGAATAAACGGTCAAAAAGGAAAAAGGTAACCTCTGAAATAACCTCTAAGAAGATAATATAATCCATGTTGTGCAAAGATCTATTATATATATATATATATATAAATATATATATTATATATATATATATATATATATATGTATAACTCCCGATTATATAATAAAGAAAAAGTGTAAGTGTACAGCACCTCAAAGGTCTTTTTATAGAAAAAACTATCATTTAGAAAAATATCATCTAGAAAAAATTAATCCTCAGTGTGTCTCATTTATAAAATATAAGTCTCTATAGCAATTCACAGATAATTGTCCACATCTCAAGTGGATATATTAGTGTTCAAGTAACTAACTGAACAACTACCATTATCTAATATCAGACTTTCCTTTGGAGACAAAACTCGAAATCATATGGACCTTAGATTATGAGAACGTACCAGACGCGTGCTGCGCGATGGAGTGTATGGAGCCGGAACAAACAACCATGGCTCTCGCGGGTTTTTATATTGTCCGCGCATGCGCGCTCCTCTGCCCTTAATAGACATGGAGCGGCAAGACATATGGCTCCACAGCGCATGCGCGACTTGCGTCACCCGGTAATGAGACCGAACGCTGTCCACCTATCACTAATCCTCAATAGGATCCAACGCTGTAAGTGCGGATCCAAAATTTAATTGTTATATATCGGTTTCAAAGAGTACACTCAGAATTCAAATATTATCAATAATCTAACCTAGAAGTATAGAGATATGTGTGTGGACGGAGCGAAGATTCGTATGGATGTCACAATTATATTGATATAACATTGCATCTCACTCCTGATCTTCAACGAATAACCAAAGTATAAAAAAGAGAGTCTCCTTGAGGACACTGTCAAAACACTGTCAACTAGTGGAACTAGGGAGGGAGAAAGTTAATATCTCCAATTTGATGTAAAGCTGTCATGATAGATACTATCAAGTATAGACATCATCCAATTGTTATCAACAACATGGTGGGAACAGTTTTTTGATATGAATATGTGCTGGGATGGTTGAAGTGGTCACAACTGGGATTCGTAGTTATAATGTACATTTCAATTGGATTTTTTGATTTTTGTATTTTTTGAAAATTTTTTGCAATTTGTGTAATTTTTGTTGTCTCGGTAATTTTTGTAATCTTTATAATTGGGACGAGATAATCTGATGATATGATAAATAGAATTATTCTTCTGTAAAACTATTCCCACCATGTTCCCAAACTGTTCCCAAACATCGCATATCAGAGTGTGTTGGGGGAGGTCGTTCTGCCGCTGCAACTCGAGGAGGGTGTTCCTGGCTTTGTACGAATGGATAAAGTGCATGCACAGTTTCCTGGCCATTTTCAGAAAGTTCTGAAATCAGTGGAAGACTTCCCGGAACCTTTACACAACCAGATGAACACAATCCCATGCAGGCGCATGGAACATCCCTCCTCGGTGCAGCGCGGACACCATGTTCCTTCCATTGTCCGTCACCATGGTTCCGATTTGCAGTTGCTGCGGGGAAAGCCACACCGATTTCTTGCTGCATGACGCGGAGCAGTTCCTCCCCTGTGTGACTTCGTTCGCGGAGGCAAGCCAGGTGTAGAACTGCGTGACACCGCTGTGCCCTACACATGTGGTATGATGGAGCAGTACTTGTGGAAGGCTGAGATGGTGGTGGTGGTGGAGGGGGAGGAGGCGGACATTGGCGCAGGAGCAGCAGTTTGACAAACGTGGAGGAGGGAAAACGGGTTCTCCTGTCCAAGTTGTTGGTGTGCCTGGGCCGGGGAAACACTTTCCCCAGTGGGCCCTAAAGGACATGTACTGGCCCTGACCGTAGTTTCAAACTCCAGACGTCCGCGCTGCCGTTTCACCTTGGAAAAAAACCCATAAGCTTAAGGACTGGCCCACCTTTTGTTCTACATATTTATTGAAGTGCTGGTACTGCCTTTTTGGAAAAGAAATTACAGCTTGGAACTCTTCCATCTCGGCTCGGCACAAGCCATTAGTTCTCTGAATGGTGCAGAGTCCACCATTTGGAAAGGGGGGACTGCAGTACCAACAACTTGGACAGGAGCACGGTCAGCTGCTGACCTTAGGATGGTTTTGGGCGCATACGGTTGACTCTTTGCAATCGCCTCGCTGAACGACTGCTGGCGCCATGAGTAGTGAGGAGCAGGAGCATCTGGACCGGGAGATGATGTCAAAGAGAAACAGCTCCCTTCTGCAGAGGTGGTGGAGCCTTGACTGGCTGCAATGGCATGTGTGCCACTGAGCGCTGCTGCTGCTGCTGTTGCTGCGGAGGCAGGATGGACCACCACATCTGAGCCGTTGTATGTGCCGTTTAAAAACTCTGTGTATTTTACTGAATATAAAAGCACAAACAGGCTTAAGTAACCTTCGGATATGAATTTTTGCTACAGAATTTCTTCTGTGGCGGTGAAAAAAACAAAGTTTTTTTTTACTGAGTACAACTGCAGAACAACGATTAATTAATCCCTGGATGTAAATTGCGCCAAAGACTTGTGCAACCACAACCTAGTAGCTTTGTAGCGTGTTACTATTGCGTTTTTTCTACGCCACACAACAAGAGATAAAATTGTAATTAACCTTCGCTTGTGAATTATGCTGCAGGAAAAATGTATATATTTTGGCGTTGAAAATTACGGTTTCCTGGGGTCAGCACACCAAAAAAAACAAGGCTTAATTAACCCCTGGATGTAAATTGCGCCAAACAATTGGGCCACCACAAACTAGTAGCTTTGAAGCGTATTACAATTGCGTGTTTTCTACGCCACACAACAAGAGATAAAATTGTAATTAACCTTCGCTTGTGAATTATTTCTTCAGGAAAATGTATGTATCTTGGCGTTGAAAATGACGGTTTCTTGGGGTCAGCACACCAGCCAAAACAACGCTTAATCAACCCCTGGATGTAAATTGCGCCAAACAATTGGGCCACCACAAACTAGTAGCTTTGTGCGTGTTACAATTGCGTGTTTTCTACGCCACACAACAAAGATAAAATTGTTAAATTAACCTTCGCTTGTGAATTATGCTACAGGAAAAAAATGTATATATTTTGGTTTTTGAAAATGACGGTTTCTTGGGGTCAGCACACCAGCAAAATAATGCTTAATTAACCCCTGGATGTAAATTGCGCCAAACAATTGGGCCACCACAAACTAGTAGCTTTGTAGCGTGTTACAATTGCGTGTTTTCTACGCCACACAACAAGAGATAAAATTGTACTTAACCTTCGCTTGTGAATTATGCTACAGGAAAAGTGTATATATTTTGGCTTTGAATATGTCGGTTTCTTGGGGTCAGCACACCAGCAAAACAACGCTTAATTAACCCCTGGATGTAAATTGCGGCAAACAATTGGGGCCACCACAAACTATAGCTTTGTAGCGTGTTACAATTGCGTGTTTTCTAAGCCACACAACAAGAGATAAAATTGTAATTAACCTTAGCTTGTGAATGATGCTCCAGGAAAAATTGTATATATTTTGGCGTTGAAAATGACGGTTTCTTGGGGTCAGCACACCAGCAAAACAACGCTTAATTAAACCCTGGATGTAAATTGCGCCAAACAATTGGGCCCCCACAAACTAGTAGCTTTGTATTGTGTTACAATTGCGTGTTTTCTACGCCACACAACAAGACATAAATTTTTAATTACCCTTCGCTTGTGAATTATGCTACAGGAAAAATGTATATATTTTGGCGTTGAAAATGACGGTTTCTTGGGGTCAGCACACCAGTAAAACAACGCTTAATTAACCCTTGGATGTAAATTGCGCCAAACAATTGGGCCACCACAAACTAGTAGCTTTAGCGTGTTTCAATGGCGTGTTTTTTACGCCACACAACAAGAGATTAAAATTGTAATTAACCTTCGCTTGTGAATTATGCTACAGGAAAAAAAGTATATATTTTGGCGTTGAAAAGAACGGTTTCTTGGGGTCAGACCACCAGCAAAACAACGCTTAATTAACCCCTGGATGTAAATTGCGCAATAGAATTGAGCAGCCAAAAAAGAAGTGGTATTGTATTGTAAAACGCTGTTTCTTTTAAAAGAAAAACAACAGGAACTGGCTTAGATCCCACTTGGATATTGAATGTATATGCAGCTGCAGTGGACGCACACTGGATTTTTAGATCCAATACCCCAAAAAATCGAATAGGGAAAAATTAAGAAAACATTCTCTGAGACAAGCTGGACACCCCCAAAATTTGCTGTATAAAAATCAGTTCTTCAGTGAGAGCTAACCACAATTCAGCCGCGGCAGCACCTTCCCTGATCAGTACAGTGAGAGGGAGTGTGAGCTCCCGCGTCGCGCCCGGACTTATATAGTGCGGTGGGCGTCACAGAATCCCGCCGGTCTCTGATTGGCTTCATCTCTGCATTTGTCATGCAGGCTATGCCCTTCTTCCTCCAGAGGTTTGCCCCATGTAGCGCCATGTGCTCGCAGCCATTTTATCAATCAGAAGCACACTTCATTCACCCGAAGTACCCCAAACTTCGACTTCGTTCAGAACCGAAGTATTCCTGAAATTCTAAACGAATTCCACTTCGTTAGAATCAATTCGCCCATCTCTAATGGGGAGGTTTAAATACAGTCGGTTTTCCAAAGGCATTTTAACTTATGCTGTGTAGACATAGCCTAATAAGATGGTTTCTAACTCTGCAATCTTATAATTTCACAGTGGAACACAGGCTTGGGTGGCTACACAAATGCCTGTAGTAATTACAGTTGTCCAGTTCCTATGGCCTGAGCAGAAGAGGGGATATGTGACACTTGTTCTGGGTTGATTGTAGATGAAAGTTATATTTCTCATAGATTCCTCTACTATGTGAAGGAGCAAAGCAGGCTTTTACCTGAGAGTTAATTAATTGTTCCAGCAGGTTGCTTTTTCAGAGAAGCCAGGAGGGCAGTCAGTGTTCTCTGCCTGGGGATACAGAAATTCAGCCTACATAAAGGTATGTTCACATGGCTGATTTGGACCCTGAAGTTTGAGCGTCCAAATCAGTGCCAAAAGCTCGTATGAAAAGTGCCTCAAAAGTGCCTTTTCAGATTAGGTTTGGACGGTTTTCAAGGCAAAAAAAAATACCAGCTGCACTCAATATCCATAAACAAATAGTCCTTTGATGGTGCCAAAAGATGATACTCAACGTGGTAATTGCACAGGTAAAAGAACTGACGCGTTTCAAGCTGCTACTGGTTCTTAGTCATAGCATGATCTTACATACAGCAACTTAGCATTAAGTAGAAATGGTAACTGCAAAAGTGAAATAGGGAGGCCACAGACCCCACCAATTGGAGGAAAGCATCTGAGGAAAGGGGCTGGCCCAGACAAGAGCACACACAACTAGGAACACTTACACTTCAATCCAACAAAGACACACAAAGAAGAACCGCGCAACCAGGCAAAAGAAAACGGGATGTCTTGGAAAGAGGCGACAAACCATTCCTGCTTTAAAAAAACATGGATGTTTTTTGGATGTGCTGAACCAAATGTTGCTTTTGAATTGTATATAGGGGGGAATGGCTGCCTCCATCTTGGCTTTTAGCACTCCACCCATCCTCACAGGCTTTTAAATCAGTGCAGTGTATTCAGTAGCTGGTGCCTTCACATTTTGAAAGGTAGGTCTGGACATGCCACAGGGAAATATAACGTTAGTGTAGGACCCACCTACATTTGAGGTCTCGTTGAAGTTGAAGGTTGGCTTAAGCAGTTTTGCGCAAAAGTGTGAACTAAGAACCTCAAAAAAACGTCCATGTTTTTTTAAAGCAGGAATGTTTTTTTCCAACTTATTTCAATCTAGTGTGCTGCTGATATTGTTATGTGTATGTATATTACAGCCACAACAGCGTGCACCCATGTTTACTTTTTTTAAAAGGTTTTTTTGGATGCGCTGAACCAAATGTTGCTTTTGAATAAAAGCACAGTGACCACATGAGATAAAAAAAAACAATCATACAATCACAAAGCAAGAAAAAGGGAGGAAAAAAGAAAAAGAGATATAAAGAGGGAAAAGAAAATAAATTCCAAAAATAACACTAACCAGGATTATTAAATAAAGCTAATAATGAAACAAGACTTATTTTTTAAGATTAAGACCATAGGGAAAAATAGTATTTAAAGTGGAAATCCAAAATGTCTCATGATTTCTAAGACGATAAGTAATGTCACCCCCACTTCTATTTTTGGACACCTTTTCTATTGCAAAAGTACAGAAAGGGCTGGTATGGGAATTGTGACATTTCAAGAAATGTCTGGCTGCATTTGAAATGTTGCGATCCCCTAGGTTTTGAATATTATTGAGATGTTCTAGAATCCTGACCTTGAACCTGTGGGTGGTGCACCCAACATAATACAGATTACAAATCTTGGATGAGGTTTTCCCAACACTGTTTTCTTTCTGAAACACCCATACAAAAACAGCGGCAAAAAACTTATTAAGTATTAATATAACAATTCTTTTTCAGCACAGAGAACACTGTCCATAGAAGTGCTGAAAACGTGCATTAATACCTCATTGTGTGTGAACTATAATGCTTTTTTACACTGTCCTGCCACACAGGCGGCGCGTGCCAGCTGCTAATTGCAGCTGACACCCGCCAGTAATAACAAGGAACAGAGCCACCTCCAGTCCCTGCTGTTTAACCCTTCAGACACCAAGGTGTCTAAATGAATGAGAAACTGTGCCATGTACCATTTCTAACTCCAACCGGTACCCATTCAGTGAGATTGTGGGATGCCAATAAGTTAACATGGCAGTTGCAAGCCTTGTGAGGACTTCCATCGCCACCATGTTTCTTATTTTACCACTTCCAGTCGGCCCAGGCAGGAAGTGGTAAAACTGCCATCTTTGTTCACCCTTCTACAATGTTCATACAATGCAGAAAGGTGTACAAACTTTCACCTCCCTACTGGTCAAGTACCCTAGGAGGACTCAAAGTACAAGTGAAAAAAAATAAAAATGTTTTAAAAAAAAAATATATAGTAAAAGTTCAAATCACCCCCCTTTTGCCAATTTACAAATAAAAAAAAATAACAAAAATGTTACCTATAATTTATATCATTGCATCTGTAAAAGTTAGATCTATTAAAATGTAACATAATTTATCCTGTACAGTGAACACCGTTGAAGAATAAAAAATCCAAATGCCATAATTGCAGTTTTTTTGATCATTTCACATCCCCTAAAAATTTGAATAAAAGCAATCAAAAGTTGCATTTGTCCCAAAATGTTACCAATAAAAAGTACACTTAAGCCTGCAAGAAATGCACTCACTCAGATTCATAGATTGAAGTACCAAAGAGTTTTTGGATGCAGAAAATGGCGCTATGGTGAAAATGTCAAAATTAGAATTTTTTTTTTTTTTTTTACGGTACTATAAAATAATGAAAATCCTAAATATTTAGTATTACCAGAATCAAATCAACCTGAAGAGTACAGATAACACATCATTTATATCGAAGAGTGAACACTGTAAAAACAAAACCCTGAAAAAATGGCACAAGTACAACTGTATATACAACAATAAGTATGTTTTATGTACAGTGAAGGAAATAATTATTTGAGCCTTTGCTAAGTGTGTAAGTTTATCACTGACAAAGACATGAACAGTCTATAATTTTAAGGGTAGATTAATTTTAACATTGAGATATAGAACATCCAAAATAAAATCCAGAAAATCACACAGGTGAATCTTAACATTGAGATATAGAATTTCCAAAATAAAATCCAGAAAATCACATTGTATAACTTATATAAATGCATTTGCATTTTGCTGAGAGAAATAAATATTTGATCCCTACCAACCATTGAGCGTTCTGGCTCCTTGTCACGAGTAGCGGCGCAGCCCGCAGTTCGGGCTGCGGGTGCACTCGTGTCCATGCGTCCCCCCTTGCGCCTGGAGCGAGTGGTGCTGCGGTACGCATGTCGGGGCGTGGGCACACTCGCTCTCTCAGGCGCATTCACTTACCCAACTTCCAGTGCGCTCAGCCCTGCTCCTTAGGGCGCACGCGCCGGCTCTCTCAGGTTTAAAGGGCCAGCGCGCCAGTAATTAATTGCCGGCCGCTGACCCTATATAAAGGCTCCACCTTCGTTATGCACTTGCCTGAATCCATAGTGCCCGTACCAATGCGAGGAAGCCTTTATGTATTCCGGTTTTCCATTCCCGTGTACCAGTTCCGTCTGCCTGTTTCTCGACCACGATTCTTCACCACCTGCCCTGACCTTCTGGCCCGTCCCCAACTACGAGATTGTCTACTGTTCCTGTACTACGTTGCACCTCTGCCGCCTCAGCAAGCAAGTCTCATCAGGGGTAGAGACCTGGTGGAATCCCGCTGCGGCAAGTCCATCCCGCCTTGCGGCGGGCTCTGGTGAGCCCACTTAGAGTCCGCTCCCTGGTGTGGCCCATACCACCGCTTTCGGTGGTCCATTGGATCCACTACTCTGGTTCGTTACAGTTGGATTTGGCCAAGGTGCCATTGCCCAGTGTGGCGGATGTTACGACTATCGTTGCCCAGCAATCCCAGCAGCTAGCGCAACAGGCGCAACAACTATATCAGTTGACCGCCATGATGCAGCAGCTTATCGCCTCTCAGCAGCAGCCTCCGCCACCTCTCCCAGTCTCTCCTACGCCTGCCACCTCGTTGGCCTCTGTGGGACCCAAGCTCCGGCTGTCGCTACCTTCGAAGTGGAGCTGATGGCCGACCAGTTTCCGTCCGAACGGTCAAAGGTAGTGTTTGTGGTCAGTTTGCTCTCTGGGAAGGCCCTGGTGTGGACCACACCCCTCTGGGACAGGTGCGACCCTGTGACGGCTGACCTGCAGGCCTTCTTCAAGGTGTTCTGCGTGTTCGAGGAACCAGCACACGCATCTTCTGCCGAAACCGCACTTCTGAACTTGCTCCAAGGGGATTCCTCGGTGGGGAACTATGCCATCCAGTTCCGCACGCTGGCCTCGGAGCTGACCTGGAATGAAGCTGCCTTCTGTGCTACCTTCAAGAAGGTCCTCTCCAGCAGGGTCAAGGATGCACTGGCTGCAAGAGATCTCCCGACGTCCTTAAGTGAGCTGATCCATTTGGCCACCCGCATTGTTGTGCGCTTCGCTGAGAGAAAAGAGGAGCTCTGTCAGGAACGTGACTCGGTTCAGCTTCGTCGGTTCTCTCGCTTGGCTCCGGTGTTCCAGAAGCCTCCTCTGTCACTTCCACAGCACTCTGGCAAAGAACCCATGCACATTGACCGTGTCCAGCTTTCTGAACAAGAGCGGTCCCGACGTCGAGCAGAGAATCTGTGCCTGTATTGCGCCAGTCCGGAGCATTTCCTTAGGGACTGTCCACAACGTCCTTGTCCGGGAAATGCACGCAACTAGGTCACGTGGGAGAGGCATCCCTAGGTGTGATCAGTCCCTCTCCACGCCTGACCATGCAGGTGCGGATCGTGTCAGGTTCCAGAGCACAAGCTCAGGTCTCTGCTTTCCTGGATTCCGGGTCGGCTAGGAACTTCATGGACGCTGCCCTGGTGTCGAAGCCTCGTGTCCCGGTGACTTGCCTCGAGAAGCCCCTAGTCATTTCCTCTGTGAGTGGAGAAATCCTGCGGGCTCCATTCAATTGCGCACGGAGCCTCTATGCACGTTGGGGCGCTCTATGGAGAAAAGATCGCGTTCTATGTGCTGCCCCGCTACCTTCAGCAATTCTGTTGGGGTTACCGTGGCTGCAGCGCCACACCCCTATGATGGACTGGAAAACAGGTGACATGACTGCCAGACCAGTTGTCTTGCGGCACCTCGCCTGGTGCCCCCCACTTCTCTACAGACATCCTTAAAACCTCTGCCATGTCTGCCGATGGAATACCAGGACTTTGCGGATGTGTTTTTTGAAAAACAGGCAGAGACTTTGCCTCCTTACCGTCCCTACGACTACCATATTGACCTGTTGCCCGGCACGAGCCCTCCTCGGGTCAGGGTCTATCTGCTGTCAGTCCCCAAGACCGAAGCCACGTCCCTGCATTGACTACTGCAGACTAAATAAGATAACCATGAAAAATCGTTATCCGCTACCTCTGATCATGGATCTCTTTGATCGGCTTTGCGGAGCCAGTATTTTCTCCAAGTTGGATTTGCGTGGGGCTTACAACCTCATCTGTATCTGGGAGGGCGATGGGTGGAAGAAGGCATTTAATACATGTGATGGGCATTTCAAGTATTTAGTTATGCCCTTCAGCTTGTGCAATGCCCCTGCGTTTTTTAAGTAATTTGTTAAGGCGATCTTCCAGGATCTCTCATATTCTTTCGGTATCATGTATCAGGACGACATTTTGTTTTTTTCGCCTGATTTAAAGACCCACCGTCTCCATGTGCACCAGGTCCTTAGGCATCTGCGTGAGAATCACTTATACGCCAAGTTGGAGAAGTGCCAGTTTCATTGAACTAGCCTGGCCTTCCTCGGGGACTTCAGATGGACCCGGCTAAGCTGTCTGCCGTCCTGCAGTGGCCTCGTCCTGTCGTTCTCCAGGCCATACAGCGCTTTTTGGGGTTCGCCAATTATTACCGTCAGTTCATTCTGCACTTCTCCACGGTGGTGGCCCCAATTGTGGCCCTTCCTAAGAAGACAGGCAATCTGAAGCAATGGCCACAGGCGGCGGAAGATGCGTTCTCCCGGCTCAGGGCGGCATTTGCCTCTGCTTCTATTCTGTCCTTTCCGGACATCGGAAACCATTTTTCCTGGAGGTCGACACATCTTCGGTGGGGGCAGGGGCGGTGCTAACCCAGTGGGGCCCTAAAGGCAAGACCATCACTTGCGGGTTCTTTTTGAAAACTTTCTCTCCTGCCAAGAAAAACTATACGATTGGAGACCACAAGCTGTTGGCCATAAAGTTAGCCCTGGAAGAATGGCGCCATCTGCTGGAGGGGGCTTGTCATCCGGTAACTATTTACTCAGACCACAAGAACCTTGGTACCTTCAAACGCCCCAGCGCCTTAACCCCCGGCAAGCCCGTTGGTCCCTCTTCTTCTCTCAGTTCAATTTTGTGATCCATTTTTGGCCAGCTGAGAAGAACATCAAAGCAGATGCACTGTCCCGTGCCTCTGACATCCTGGGTGAGGAATCGCCTCCTTGTCACATTATTCCTCTGGATCGTCTGATTTCCACGGCCCCAGTGGACCTCCAGCAGGTACCTTCTAGCAAGAGTTACGTTCATGGGAGAATTCTGAAGTGGGGACATTGCTCTCGGATAGCCGGCCATCCTGGGGCACAGAAGACGAGTCAGCTTATAGCCTGCTACTATTGGTAGCCAGACCTTGTCAAGGACGTCAAGGACTTTTTCGAATCATGTCCTATCTGTGTCCGCAATAAGATATCCCACCTCAAGCCTGCGGGTTTGCTTCAACCGTTGCCCATTCCAAACCGCTCGTGGTCCCACATCGCTATGGACTTCATTACGAACCTTCCGCCATGTGTCGGTAATACCGTCATTTGGGTTGTCACTGATCGCTTTTCGAAGACAGCGCACTTTGTACCTCTGCCTGGTTTGCCTTCTGCACCTCGCCTTGCGAGACTCTTCTTTCTGCATGTTTTTCAGTTGCATGGTCTTCCCCGGCATATTGCTTCTGATCACGGAGTGCAGTTTGTGTCAAGATTCTGGCAGTCCCTCTGTTCCCAGTTGAAAGTAAATCTGGACTTTTCCTCCACAGACTAGTGGACAGGTGGAGCGGGTCAACCAGATCCTGGGGAATTACTTGCGCCATTTCGTGTCCGCCCGGCAGGACGACTGGTCCAGCTTGTTACCCTGGGCGGAATTCTCTTATAATTCTCTGGATTATGAGTCAGCTGGTGTCTCTCCATTCTTTGTGGTGTATGGACTACATCCCTGCCCTCCCCTCCCGCTGGCCTTGGCCCTGACATCCCTGCTGTGCACGCCTAGGTTCGTGTCCTGAGGGCCATCTGGAGCGACAGCAATCTCTGCAGATAAGTATAGGAGACCTCCTCCATCTTTTGCTCCTGTGGATAAAGTCTGGTTGTCGTCCAAGTATGTTCACCTAAAGATCCCCAGCTACAAGCTAGATCCCCGTTATCTTGGTCCTTTTGTGGTCCTGAAGAGGATCAACCTGGTGGCCTACAAGCTCCAGCTAGCTCCCACGATGCGCATCCCAAACTCCTTCCACGTCTCTCTGCTTAAGCCATTCATCATGAATAGGTTTTCCCGGAAGGTGGTGCCCCCTTCTCCTGGGGCCAATACCTCTGATGTCTTGGCCGTAAAAGAAATTTTGGCCATGAAGACGATCAGGGGGAGACGTCGCTTTCTTATTGACTGGAAGGGGTTCGGGCCGGAGGACAACATTATGGGCCGTGGGTTGCTTCGGAGATTTCTCCAGGCCAGAAGGAAGGGGAGGCCAAAGAGGAGGGTACTGTCACGAATAGCGCCGCAGCCCGCAGTTCGGGCTGTGGGCGCACTCGTGTCCCTGCATCCCCACTTTGCACCTGGAGCGAGCGGCGCCGCAGTCCGCATGTCCACACTCGTTCCCTCAGCGCGCCGGTAGTTGGTTAATTGCCGCCCGCCTACCCTATATAATGGCTCCACATTTGTTATGCACTTGCCAAATCCATAGTGCCTGTACCTAAGCGAAGGAAGCCTTTCTGTATTCCAGTTTGCCGTTCCCGTGTACCAGTTCCATCTGCCTACGTTTCTCAACCATGATTCTTCGCTGCCTGCCCTGACCTTCTGGCCTGTCCCCGACTATGAGATTGTCTACTGTTCCCGTACTGCGTTGCAACTCAGCCGCCTCTGCAAGCAAGTCACATCAGGGGTAGTAATTTGGTGGAAGCCCGCCTTGTGTCGGGCTCTGGTGAATACCGGGACCCACTTAGACTCCACTCCCTCGTGTGGTCCGTACCACCGCAAGCGGTGGTCCAGTGGATCCACTACTCCGGTTCTTTACAATCCTACAGACCAGTTAGATGCTCCTAATCAACTCGTTACCTGTATTAAGGACAGCTGTCTTAAATAGTCACCTTTTATACAAGACACCTGTCAACAGACTCAATTAATCAGTCAGATTCTAACCTCTACAACATGAGCTTTCTAAGGATGTCAGGGGCAAGGTCATTGACCTGCACAAAGCTGGGATGGGCTACAAAACCATAAGTAAGACGCTGGGTGAGAAGGAGACAACTGTTAGTGCACTCGTAAGAAAATGGAAGAAATACAAAATGACTGTCAATCGACATTTATCTGGGGAACCATGCAAAATCTCACCTCGTGGGGTATCCTTGATCATGAGGAAGGTGAGGGATCAGTCTGTTAATGATCTCAAGGCAGCTGGGACTACAGTCCATTGGTAACACATTACGCCGTAATGATTTAAAATCCTGCAGTGTCCGCAAGGTCCTCCTGCTCAAGAAGGCACATGTGCAGGCCTGTCTGAAGTTTGCCAATGAACACCTGGATGATTCTGTGTGTGATTGGGAGAAGATGCTGTGGTCAGATGAGACAAAAATTTAGCTCTTTTGCATTAACTCAACTCGCTGTATTTAGAGGACGTTAAATGCTGCCTATAACCCAAAGAACACTGTCCCCACTGTCAAGCATGGAGGTGGGAACATTATGTTTTGGCGGTGTTTCTCTGCTAAGGGAACAGGACTACTTCACCACATTATTGGAGAATGGATGGGAGCCATGTACGTAAAATCCAGTTGCCCAATTCCTTCCTCAAGAGGACATCAAATATGGGTTGTGGTTGGGTCTTCAGCAAGAAATTTACCAAAACTTTACAGCAAGCAAAAAAGGTTGGCTTCAAAAGAAGCACAATTTGGTCAGGGGAGGGCTAGCCAGTTCCAGACCTAATACCTAGAAAATTATGGAAGGGGTGTTGAAGATCTGAGTGGCCAAGTGACAGCCTCAAAATCTTAAAGATTTAGGGATGATTTTCAAAATTCCAAAAGTCCTCCTGACATGTGCGCAAACCTCATCATCAACTACAAAAAAATCTAACTGCTGTGCTTGCCAAAAAGTGTTTTGCCACAAGTATTAGTCTTGTTTGCAGTTGGATCAAATATTTTATTTCTCACTGCAAATTCAAATAATTTATATAGTTCTATAAAATGTGGTTTTCTGGATTTTTTTTGGTTTCTATCTTCAATGTTAAAATTAACATACCTTAAAATTATTGGGACTGTCATATCTTTGTAGTGGGAATTTCACAATCGGCAATTTATCAAATTAATTATTTCCTCACTGTATAAACCCTAATTAATCATAGTTACTATTAATAATTCCCTTTCAAGAAGTAATTATTAAATTTCACCAAAATTGTTACTGAATAATAGTAATAAGAGACTGTTTACCTTTTACAAGGTAATTTACAAAGGTATTTTTTAAGTAATACTGCCACATCATCTCCTCATATCACTATCATTCTGTTCCTAAATAGAAACCACTACACGAAGATCAATATTACTGACAAACAGTGCTGATATAGAGTTCGATAGCAAATCTACACAGATGCTATGCAGCCTGTATAAGTGATAACATGACCCTGGCATTGGAGACATTGTTCTTTAAAGCCCCATCTTATTTACTACCTTCCCCATTTAACTTTCCTTCAAATAACTAAAGCTCTGTCAAATAATCCTGTTCCCTTATTAAAACTACGTCAACACAAGACACAAAATTGGATTGAATTGGCCACAACAGCCATTTTATTAACAAACTATACAAACATACAAATTATGCCTATATTTAAATCCAATTAACCAGAACACCAACCCGAAGGAGAAGGAAGTCATTGGAGCTCAAAAATCTGCTGATATAATCCAGGATAAAAAAACATTGTTCTGAAGCCCTTACCTTCAGCTGCTAACACCGACTCAGAGGCACCGTAAACCACCGTTTTGTGGCAAAGTTAACCACCAGATCACATGGATCCCACCCTGTACAAGCCACCATATTCACCTGACCAACTGAAATGTAACATCGACTACAGCTGCATCAGTAGCAGGTCCCTGTGATAAAAGCCTCAGAAAGAAGCCTGTTTGTAATTATTTTGTTTGTAAATTGAGTGTAAAAGCACTGTTTGTATGGGTATACCATTTGTGTATAGGTGTGTGTACACTGTATATACTATGAGCAGGTGTATTCTGTGTTTATATATTATGTGTAGGTGTATATTGTGTGTACTGTGTATGTGTGTGTATATATATATATATATATATATATATATATATATATATATGAACAAATAACACAAACACAGTATATTTACACATACATAGTATTCACACAACATACACACAATATACCCATACACACAGTATACTGTGTGTGTATATACTGTGTATGCTAGGTATATATATACTGTGTGTATGGGTATTGCGTGTATATACTGTGTATGTGGGAGTATATATGCATACCTCCCAACTGTCCCGAATTGGGCGGGACTTACCCGATTTGAATAGGAGGTCCCACCTTCCGATTTACATAGCAAAAGTCCCGCTTTCAGTTACTTACTGCTCTGAGCGGGCCACGCCCCCGCCTCTACGCTCTATGTGTGGCAGGTGAGCAACATGAGCATCCTACTGGACACACAGAGCTAGTTGTAGACACAGAGCTTGTAGACACTCCCTGGCTTCCTGGTGCTGTTATCTTCACACATCATTGGACAGCATGTGAGTGCTGCTCATATCCTCTCCCTGGCTCTGTATCCAGCACTGCCTGGTGAATGTAAGTGCCTGACTGTCCAGTAGTACAGAACAGCAGTTCATCTGCCTGCAGTAGCAGACTGGCAGCCTCCCTCTCTTCACTCCTGGCTCACACCCCATTTGACCCCCCCCCCCTCTATCTCTGACCCTCCACTCTCCTCCCTCTCTCTCCCTGACCCTCCACTCGACCCTCCTTTACATATTGACCCCCCCACACACACATAACCTATCCAGCTGGGAAAACCCTCCACAGCAGGCGTCCAGAAAAGCTAGGTGCCTGCTGTGGCAGATGGGTGCCATTCAGCTTGCCCTGGTGTGGATAGTTCATTCAGCATCTGGGAAAGCTGGGTGAAAAACCCTTCACAGCAGGCTTCCAGGAAAGCTATGTGCTTGATGTGGGGGAAAGGGTGCCACTCGCTTTCCCTGGTGTGGATAGCTCATTCAGATGTGGGAAAAGCTGGGTGAAAACCCCCAGCAGGTGCCCAGGAAAGCTATGTGCTTGTGTGGGGAGGGGTGCATCAGTTCCCCTGAAAACTGCTGGGGGGATGTCCCCCAGTTTCCCAAGGTTTGGTATTCAGCCCCCTGGAAAGCTGGGTGCACATCCCCCACAGCAGGCACAAGTTTTCCCGGGGTCCCTGTAGGGGATGTCATCCTTTTTCCCCAACACTGAAGGTATTCAGCACCCCGGGAAAGCTGGGTGACCCCCGTTTGTAGGGTTGGGGGTTTTTTAAAAAGGTTTTCCCTTTGGATAACTGGACAAGTTGCACTATTTCTTAAAAAAATGGAAAACGGGGCAGTGTGGGGGTGTTTATTTAAATAAAGGTTTTTTTCTGTTTGGTTGGTTTTTTTTCATTTTTTTCCCAGTGATGCGTGGGGGGTCTGAAAGTGCCTCCTTTTCTATTGTGGGGTTTGGTTTTAGCAGCGGTGGTTTTTTCACCCCGAGGTCACACTAACCCTGTGTCATTTTACCCCAGGACCCAAGCCCGGGGGTACTGGGAATACCCAGTACCCGGGTGTGTTGGGTTTTGGGTAATGTGACATGGGTTTTGTGTCGGCCTTGGGTTGACAGAAACTGCCGCAGGTGCACCAAAAGCGAGCGCTTTTAATAGAGGTTCTGACGCCCCTCCTTTTATCACTGGAATAAATGGAAAAAAAATTAACACGAAACAAGATAGCACTTTTTTAAAAAAAATTTTGACCCCGGGCCCCTGGGACCATTTTAGTTTATAAATGAGCTCATGGTCCGACAAAGTCTAATGAATCCAATGTATTAAACTCATCCCTGCCCCCCCTAAAAGGTACGCGTGCTGATCATCGGGGGGTGCGGGGAATGGGGAAAAGGCCAGACCCAAAACCCACAATTTAGGGGGGGGCGGTTTCTGTCTTCCCCAGGAGACGTGCCTGAAGTTTGGCCTGTACCTCCTCTCTCACCCTGTGGCCTAGTCCCAAACACAAATAAACCCTCCCCTGACATCTTAACCCCTGCCCTGTGTATCCCCCCTATCCCATCTAATCTATCACCGTAAGAGGATTTTGTCAGGGGGGGGGTTTGGGTAGGGAGGTGCGGGAGAAGTGCAGAGTCTAAGATGTTTGTGTAGTTAAATTTTGCAGGGCGGGGACGGGGGGAATCATCTGGTGATCTGGAAGAAATGGAGAATGGGAATGCTCCCCCAAAAGAGAAGATGTCAACCCGGGCACAAATTTTTATTGTTTTCTGTAATCTTTTATGTTGAGGCTGTGTACAACTGATATCTAACCCATTTGGTCAATGTATGGTGGTTTATACAGTCTGCAGAGCCCGTGTCAACTGCTTTCTACCCCCATATGGTCATGTATGGGGATTACGTCTGCAGAGTCTGTGTACAACTCTATCTACCCCCTATGGTCACTGTTTTTCAGAAATTTGGTAGTAATGTAATGGTTTATATTCGGGTCGTATGGTGGGATTTTCAGTACAAGTGGTGGTGATTGTGGCATGGTCTTGTGGTATTATTGTCACTGTGTGGTGTTATTTTGGTCAGGTGTGGGGGTATTACTCAGTCACTATGTGATGGTGATGTTGTATGGGGTGGCCGAATTATTTGATCTTGTATGCAGTTCATTGATAAATTAGTTTGGTGTGGTCAGAACAGTACGGTGAATTTGCTTCTTGTATTTGTGGTCACTGTACAATTTATATAAAGGTATCATCATCCATAGAACATTGTCTTACCTTTTTGTTGGTCTTGTATATATGTAATTACTTTATATAATTACATATTACAGACCCCTTTGTGGTGCCGTTGTTGTGTTTTGGGGCTGGTTGGGAGGGGCAGGGCTGATTTTTTTTGGTGGGGCGTGGTTAGAGGCGTGTCCTGGTGCGATGTAATTTGTTTAGGCGTGGTTGGAGGCGTGACTTGATGTGATGTAATTTGGTTGGGCGTGGTTAGAGGTGTGGCTAATGTGACCCTCTTTACAGCGCCGGGGGTGGGTCCCCCCGTGGGCTGTTTTAAACCCTCAGGCGCCGTGGCAAAGTTTGGCCCGGGCGTTGAATTAACGCCCCATCGGGCCGCGCACCGATCGGTGCGGTGATCGGCTAAGCGTTTTTTATGCTGCGCCGATCCCATCCCGGGCATTGTGGTGGGGAGCCTTGGAAGGCTCCGTCCTTTCCCTGGCCCCTTTGGGCCCCACTTCGTCCGCAGCAGGAAAATGGGGAAACCGCCCTCTTTTTAAAACCCTAATGCAGGGGGTCAATGCGGCCTTTAGTGTTGGGAAATACAGCCCATCATGCCCCCCGTTATGATTTTTACAAAGCATGATGGGGTTTAGTTTCCAAAAGCTGGGGGCCGCGTTTGACACGTGCCCTAATGCATTGCCCTTTCAAAGCATTGGTTGTATTAAAAAATCGCCCACCTAGTGGTCAAGTACCACAGGTGGCCTCAATGTTACAGTAAAAAAAATAAAAATAAATAAAGTTTTAAAGTACAAAAAGAAAAAAAAAGTATTAAAAGTTCAAATCACCCCCCTTTCCCCATTTTACGAATAAAATCATTAAAATAATAAAAAAGTTCACTTTTTTGGTTTATCGCCGAGTCCGAAAAAGTCCGATCTATAAAAATATAACATCATTTATCCCGTACGCTGAACACCATAGAAGAAAAAAATTCCAACGTCAAAATTGCGTTTTTTTTGGTCATTTTACGTCACTCAAAAAATGGAATAAAAATGATCAAAAAAGTCGCATGCTTTCCCAAAAATGCTAGTGATAAAAAGTACACTTCAGCCGCAAAAAATGCCCCCTCACTGACGTCCGTAGGTGTTAGTACAAAAAAGTTATTGGTCGCACAAAATGGCGCCGTGGCGCAAATTTCAAAAATAGAAAATGTTTGGAATTTTTTTACAGTACCAAAACATAACGAAAACCCTATATGTTTGGTATTGCCGGATGCGTAACAACCTGAAGAATATAGATAACACATTATATTTACCGAAGATTGAACGCCGTAAAAGCAAAACCCCGCAAACATGGCGAAAATACATTTTTTTCCACAATTTGTCCCACTTGGAATTTTTTTGCGGTTTCCATTTATATTCTATAGTATAGTGAATAACACCTTTAGAAAGTAAATCTTGTCCCGCAAAATAAAAGCCCTCATGTGTCTATATAGGTGGAAAAATAAAGAAGTTATGGCTTTCAGAAGAGGAGGAGGGAAAAACGAACGTGTCACCCAAAAAAACGCCGGGTCCTTAAGGGGTTAAAAAAAAAAAAAGGAAAATGTTTGTATTGTAGCCTGCTGCATTTGTTAAGTGTCTACCACTAAAGGATCATTAAATTGCTGTTTTGAACTTTGGTGGTATATTGTGAATGGAGAAGAGAAACATAGAAAGACATACATGAACTTTGGCGCTGATGGGCCAGTACTAAATAGCTTTAAGAGTGTAGAATGTGCCAGAATGCATGAGCCTGTTCTTCTGCAGTTCATACATAGAGGTGTATTGTAGTGCCAATACGACAACTCAGGCTCAGGCAGACCACCTTCAACTTGGTCTGGCTGTTCTAACTATTATGCGCCAAAGTTTGGTGTCAAAGAATCATAAATGTGTCTAATTCTAAGAATGTGGTGTGACGCCCCTAGAACGCCCCTAATCTTTAGCACATTAAAAAGTGTCACTCCTGCACTTTTCATGCCAAAGTTTGGAGTGCGTCTGTTTAGAGATGGGCGAATTGATTCTAACGAAGTGGAATTCGTTTAGAATTTCAGGAAAACTTCGGTTCTGAACGAAGTCGAAGTTTGGGGTACTTTGGGTGAACGAAGTGTGCTTTTGATTGATAAAATGGCTGCGAGCACATGGCGTTACATGGGGCAAAGCACTCTGGCAGGAAGAATGGCATAGCCTGCATGACATGTGCAGAGATGAAGCCAATCAGAGACCGGCGGGATTTCTGTGACGTCACCGCACTATATAAGTCCGGGCGCGGCGCTGGGAGCTCATACCGCTCTCACTGTAGTGATCAGGGAAGGTGCTGCCGCCGCTGATTGTTACTGAGAAACTAATTTTTATGCAGCGATTTTTGTGGGGAGTCTCAGCTTGTCTCAGAGACTGCTTCTCTTAATGTTCTATTTCTGATTTTTTGGTGTATTGGATCTGAAGTCCAGTGTGCGTCCACTGCAGCTGCATATACATTTTAATGCTATCTGCTCACAGCACATTGAATATCCAAGGGGGATCTAAGCCAGTACCTGTTGTATTCATTTAAAGAAACAGCGTTTTTACAATACAAATACCACTTCATTTATGGCTGCTCAATTCTTTTGTGCAATTTACATCCAGGGGTTAATTAAGCGTTGTTTTTCTGCTGTAGTGACTCCAAGAAACCGTCTTTTTCACCGCCACAAAATACAATTTTCCTGTAGCCTAATTCACAAGCGAAGGTTAATTACAATTTTTTCTCTTGTTGTGTAGCGTAGAGAACACCCAATTGTAACACGCTACAAAGCTAGTAGTTTGTGGCTGCTCAATTCTTTTGTGCAATTTACATCCAGGGGTTAATTAAGCGTTGTTTTTCTGCTGTGGTGACTCCAAAAAACCGTCTTTTTCACCGCCAAAAAATACAATTTTCCTGTAGCCTAATTCACAAGCAAAGTTTAATTAAAATTTTTTCTCTTGTTGTGTAGAGTAGAAAACATGCAATTGTAACACGCTACAAGCTAGTAGTTTGTGGCTGCTCAATTTTTTTGTGCAATTTACATCCGGGGGTTAATTAAGCTTTGTTTTTCTGCTGTGTTTACTCAAAGAAACCGTCTTTTTCCCCGCCAAAAATAAAATTTTCCTGTAGACTAAATCACAAGCGAAGGTTAATTACAATTTTTCTCTTGTTGGTAGCGTAGAAAACACGCAATTGTAACATGCTACAAATTTAGTATTTTGTAGTTTGCTCAATTCTTTTGCGCAATTTACATCCAGGGCTTAATTAAGCGTTGTTTTTCTGCTGTGGTGACTCCAAGAAACCGTTTTTTTCACCGCCAAAAAATACAATTATCCTGTAGCATAATTCACAAGCGAAGGGTAATTACAATTTTTTCTCTTGTTTTTGTAGCGTAGAAAGCACGCAATTGAAAACACGCTACAAAGCTCGTAGTTTGTGGTTGCTCAATTTGTTTGGCGCAATTTACATCCAGGGGTTAATTAAGCGTTGTTCGGCAGTTGTACTCAGTAAAAGAATTTTTGTTTTTCACCGCCACAGAAGAATTTCTGTAGCATAATTCATATCCAAAGGGTTAATTTAAGCCTGTTTGTGCTTTATATTCAGAAATATACACAGAGTTTTTTAACGGCACATACAAGTAAATTTTTTTTCTGCCCATTTGTGGAGCGCAATTTATATCCAAGGGTTACCCAAGCTTCTTAATGGGTTCATTTGGAGTCAAATACAGGGTGTGTATTTATCATATACAGATATCTTCATCAAACAGTGTCTGTACATTTTAGAACAAAACAGTATGTCAGACAGAGAGGTGGCAGGCTTTTCACCTGCAAGTGGCAGAGGCACAAATTTTCCCTGACAGGCCCAGGTCGCAGCCACACACGGGGACGTCGCAGCAGGGGTCACTCGGTGAGGCCACACAGCCGCTGCCCATCTAGCGGCCGTGTGTTGTGAGCAACCCAATGGTTCTTGATTGGTTGATTTAGGTCATCCATTCCTCCCAGAGGGACATCTGACAACCCCAGCCTAGAGTCGGTGGGAACGTCAGACACAACTCTTAGTTGGCATGGCCCGGGAGCGGGTCAGCGGCCCTCACCTGTCCTCAACCCGCCTCTGTCCCATCCGGTTCCCTCAGCCAGAGATCTACTATGCTGTCTGGGCTCAGCGCCACTATATAGCGAAGATGAACAATTTGAGGAGGGAAGTCAGCAGCTACTTAGCAGCGAACAAATAGGGCCAATATCCCCTGCTTCTTGCAGTAGGCGGCAAAGTATAGATGTTGAGAGAGGCATGGGAGGTCATGTTGTGAGGGGTCAGCCTCTGCATACCAAGACCGGTGATGAGGACAGCAGTGACGATTAAACACAAATAGATGATGATGTAGCCGACCGCACTTGGAGCCGGGTGAGGCAAGGGGCTTCATCATCGTCGGGAAAAGAGGGCGTCAGCTGCGCGTCAGGCAGCGGCGCAGCCAGAAAGTGGGTCGTGTTGGCCGTGAGTCAGCAGGATAGCAGCAGTGTGAGGTCGTGAGCCAAGCGGCACGGGGTAAAAAACCCACTTCACAGGTCCAAGAAAGTAGCGGCACAGGGCTCAGCGAGGCCAGCAGCGGCATGGTCACTCAGTGCCGAGCGTTGGCGGTAAAACCCATACTCGGTGGTGGGCAGTTCTTTGCTAAGACACCGGAGGAGCCGAATATGGTATATGTAGAATCTGTAAGCAAAAATGTGAAGCGTGGCCAGGGGGGCTAACGTTGGCACCACGGCCCTGCGTCAACACATGCGCGTCACCATCCGGTGGCCTGGGAGAAACGTGGCTCAGAAAGTGGTGGTCCATCCTGCCGCCGCAGCAAAAGCACAGAGCAGCGCCCAGTGGGCACGCATGTCATTGCAGCCAGTCAAGGCTCCACCACTTCTGCAGAAGGGAGTTTTCTCTTTGACATCATCTCCCCGGGCCAATGCTCCTGCTCCTCGCTACTCATGGGGCCAGCAGTCGTTCAGCGAGGCGTTGCAAAAGACAAACAGTATGCTTCCAACCATCCTACGGTGCAGAAGCTGACCGTACTCCTGTCCAAGTTGTTGGTGCTGCAGTCCCTCACTTTCCAAATGGTGGACTCTGCACCATTCAGAGAACTAATGGCTTGTGCCGAGCCGAGATGGAGAGTTCCCAAGCCGTAATTTATTTCAAAAAGGGCAGTACCAGCACTTTCATAAATATGTAGAACAGAAGGTGGGCCAGTCCTTGAGCTTATCGGTTTGTTCCAAGGTGCACGGGCGCGGACGTCTGGAGCTGTAAATTCGGTTTAGGGCCAGTACATGTCCTTTAAAGGCCCACTGGGTGATGTGCTTCCGGCCCAGGCACACCAAAAAATTTGGACAGGAGAAAGCCGCTTTCTCCTCCACGTTGTCAAACTGCGGCTCCTGTGCCAATGTTCCGCCTTTCCTCCTCCTCCTCCACCACCACCACCATCTCAGCCTCCACAAGTACTGCTCCATTTATACCACATTGTAGGGGACAGCGGTGTCACGCAGTTCTACACCTGGGGTGCCTCGGCGAAAAGAAGTCACACAGGGGGGGAACTGCTCCGTGTCATGCAGCAAGAAATCGATGTGTGGCTTTCTCCGCGCCAACTGCAAAAACGGAACCATGGTGACGGGACATGGGAGGAACATGGTGTCCGCGCTGCACTGAGGGGGGGATGGTCCATGCCCCCCCTGCATGGCGCACGTGTTCAATCTGGGTTTTGAAAAGGTTCCTGAAGTCTTCCACCGATCTTCAGAAGATTCTGAAAATGGCCAGGGAAACTGTGCATGCACTTCATCCATTCCTACAAAGCCAGGAACACCCTCCTCGAGTTGCAGCGGCCCGAACGGGCCTCCCCCCAAACCCCTCTGATATGCGATGTTTCCACCCGTTGGAATTCCAGCCTGCAACATGTTGGACCGACTGTATGAACAGAAAAAGGTCATTAACGATTTTTTGACGAACCAGGCGGACAGGAGTACTCCCCTGTGTAACTTTGATGTCAGCCAGTGGCAGCTAATGCGTGAACCTGCCATTGTTGAGGCCATTCGAGAGGCCACGTTATTTGTCAGTCTCCAGGACTACAGGATGAATAAAGTCATTCCACTGCTTCATGTCCTGGAACAGATGCTGAAAATCTGTCTGGGCAGGGGACTGGAGACGTGGCGAGTGGCGACTACATCTAGCAGCCACATGAGTTCGGTGGGGACTGAAATGGAGGAGGAGGAGGACATTGGAGCAGAAGCATTGTCTGGTGAAATGAGTGATTTTCTACCCAGGTGGCAAGAGAGGAGGAGCAGGAGCAGCTGGAGGAGGTGGATGGAGATGAGGAAGACGAGCAGCTGAACCCCCAAGCACCGTGGCAGTATACAGTGGAAATGGAGGCAGGGGCCCTCGGAGTCCACTAGTGCAGATGGCCGCAGCATGCTTATTTGCCTGGTGAGTGACAGCAAATAGTCAGCATCCGGCAGGAGGGTTGATTCTTGGCTCTCCCACCCTATTGGACCCTCGCTACCGGACGTCCAAATGGGAGCCTTTTTCCAGCTATTGAGAGGGAAGACAAACTCAAATACTATAGGGAAATCTCCGTAATCAGTTGCGATGCCTATGTGCGGCATCGTTCCTCCTCTGACAGGTCTGACCAGGGATTCCTCAGCGCTCACGTTTTACTACTGCAGCGGAGCTGTGGGAAGGCTGGGGGGATAGGAGCAGTACCAGCTCCATCAGTAGTACTTAAGTCTGAGTCACTGATGAGCAGCTACCGTCCACCCGCCAAGTGAGAGGGCAGTTCGCCAGCTGCCAGCAGCCAGCAGACCTTGGAGCACCGATCATGATTCCAACAGGTTGTGGCTACTGGACAGCACTCTGCAACCTCATGTTAGACGATCGCTGGGGGGACTACTGTGCAGCCAAAACTGGATGTGTGGCCGGCAACTTGCCGATGTTTGCAGTGGAGAAGATGTCCTGCCCGGCCAGTAGGGTGGCATCAAGCGGGTGTTCAGTGCGGCGGGGGCCATTCGTTACCCAAGGAGAACCGCTTGTCCAGGGAATGTGGAACGACTGACCTTAGTCAAGATGAATCAGGCGTGGTTTCGGCCAGGATTTCACAACCAATGCCCTTAGCGTCAGTCTGGGTCAAATACCTGCTCAGCACTATTCTGATGCCGCCACCACTGATGCCACACATCCTGTGACAGTTTCTCATCTGCCTACCACCTCTTTTACCAGGGTACTAGATTGCCACCCACCTCAACATCTGTCATTGTGCACTCTATCGGACCTATGCTGCTGCTGCTGTTGCTGTTTGCCGTGACATACACCATTTGTTCATTGTGCCACTGTCTGACCTCATGCTGCTGCTGTGGCTGCTGCCATGTCTCCACACTGCTGGTCATTGTGCCACTGGCTGATCTCATGCTGCTGCGCCGTGACCTCCGCTCTCAGTCATTGTGCCCTCTGTGTTCCTCCTGTTTTGCCACTCGAATGTCAGTGTTCCACTCGCCTGATCTCTTGCTGCTGCTGTCGTGACTCAACACTGTACCATTGGGCATCTGTGGCTAATACTGTTTGCCGCCTCCAGAATGTCATTGTGCACTGCCTGATCTCATGCTGCTGTGTCGTGACTCCACACTGTATCATTGTGCCCACTTATGTGGTGCCTTAATACTGTTTGCCACCTCCAGACCTGTCATTGTGCCACTGCCTGACCTCATACTGCTGCCGCCGTGACTCCACACTGTGTTATTGTGCCCACTCTGAGGCTAATATGTTTTGCGCCTCCAGAATTGTCATGTGTGCACTGCCTGATCTATACTTGCTGCAGCCTGTGACCTCCACACGTGGGATTGTGCCACTCTGTGGGCCTAATACTGGTTTTGCCGCCTTCCAGAAAAGAATGTCATTGTGCCCCTGCCTGATCTCCTGCTGCTGCGGTCGTGACCTCACACTGTATCATTTGTGGCCACTCTGGTGGCTATACTGTTTTGTCACTCCAGAATGTCATTGTGCCATGCCTGAGATCATGCTGCTGCTTTGTGACCTCCACACTGTGTGATTGTGCCCACTCTGTGGCCTAATACTGTTTTGCCGCCTCCAGACTGCTCATTGTGCCATGCCGGATCTCATTGCTGCTGCTGTCGTGACTCAACACTGTATGATTGTGCCATTCTGTTGGCTTCCTCTGTTTGCCACCTCAGAATGTCATTGTGCCACTGCCTGGACCTCATTCTGCTGCCGCCGTGACATCGTCTCAGTCTTGTGCACTTGTGGCTTTCCTCCTGTTTTGCCACATCCAGATTTCATTGTGCCTGCCTGACTCATGCTGGCTGTGGTGCGCCCGTCACTCCACACTCTGTCATAATGTTGCCACCTGAGCTTCAGCTTGTTTTTTCAGCTTCCGCTGGCATGACTTTTATCAGGTACATTTATCGCTTGAGTTTTTTGGTCAGTTTTGCCCTCTTAAGTGCCCCCAGGGAATTTTATAGTGAAGCGATTTCTAAGAGCTGGTCGGCAGTCATCTGGTGTATACTAAAAACAATAAATTTTTATGAAGACCAAACAAGTCCCTCTGCAGATTTAAGATTGCCAAACGTTTCTACAAGCAGCCCTGCAGGCTTGTGCAGCTGGAAATAGTGCTTTTTAACGCGGATTCGTGCCGAAGAAATTCGGAAGAAATGATCTTTGTCGGAAAATTCGGCGAAGTGATCGAATCGAATTTTTGAGAAATTTGCCCATCTCTAATCATAAACCTCAAATCTTTTTCAGAATGGTCAAAATCCACAAAATGTTTTGAAGCTGGAAGGTCTATGTAACGGTCACGATCGTAGAAGTGGGATCCACTGGACCACCGCAAGCGATGTTGTAAGCCACGCCAGGGTGCGGAATCTAGATAGTGAGGGTCCAGTTTCAACAGAGTTTACCAGGAGTATACAGGTCGTACCCTGACGCGACTTGTTTTGGTTGGCAGCGGGTATAGTGTAGGTACTGAATCGTAGGCAAGGTCATAGTCGGGGACAGGCAGGAGGTCAGGACAGGTGGCTGAGGTTGTGGTCGGGAGAGGAGGCAAACGGTACTGGTACATGGAAGATCAGAACAAGACTTCAGGAAAACGCTTTCTCTATAGGCCAAGGCACTATAAGATTCCTGCCGGGTTAGTGGGCAGGAGCACCAAGGTAATATAGAGGCCAGCGCCCGGGGTAAATTAGCAATTAACGGCGTGCTGGCTCTTTAAAAATTTCACAGAGTAGTCGCTGCGTGTGCCTAAAGCACCGGGATGTTGCTGCAGGAGGGACTGTGACAGACTGGAGCGCAGTCGGCTGAGTTTCCGGCGCGCAGGGGGCGAGTGCGCCGTCGCCATAACACCCGGGCAGCGGCTGGCATCGCCCAGTAGCGGGGTCACCAACAGAGCTGCGACGGTGCCCGCAGCCTGAGTTGCGGGCTGCAGCGCTGTTCGCAAAAGTACTCCCTTAGCCTCCCCTTTTTGGCCTGGGAGGAACTTTGCCCCAATACGTCAGGATGTTGTTCCTTGGCTCCCATGATCTTTCTTCAGGGCCATACTCCGTCGAGTCGATAAGGAAATGCTGCTTTCCCTGAGGTCTCATATCCAGATTTCTTTTACAGCGAAGTTGTTGGTGGACTCCGCTTCGGGAAGAGGAGGAGCAATCTCTTGGAAAAGCTGGTTTAGGAACAGGTTTCAACAAGGGAGACATGGAGTTAAGTTGGGAATACGCATGGTGGGTGGAAGCCGGAGTTTATAGGCAGCTGGGTTGATGCGACTGAGTACTTCAAATGGTCCCACATAACGGGGACCCAGTTTGTAAGTGGGGACCTTGAGCCAGATATTTCGCCAGGGGAAAAAACTGGGGAGGGTCTTCTATTTTTGTCCGCTTAGACCTTCATGCGTGTGGAGCATGCTGCAGAGATGGCGCATCTGATTCCCAAGATGGTCAGCATATCTCGGGCAACGTATCCGCTGCGGACATGAGGAAAGACAATGGTACCGGAGGGCAGGATGCTGCCATACACAACGAAAAAGGAGAGGTTACAGTGGATTCCGAATCCAGGGAGTTATATGAAAACTTGCCTCAGGAAGGAAACTGGCCAAGTCATCCTTTCGGGGCGAGACAGAGTGCGCAAATATCCTCCCAAGATCTGATTGGATTCTCTCCACTTGCTCGTTCCGTCTGCGGGGTGGTAGGCGCGGAGAACTCCAAGTTCACCTGCAACGGAGGAGCGAGAGCCTGCAGCACTCGACACAAATTGAACCCCCGATCTGAGATCAATATGCTGGGGAAGGTCCGTTTGTAGCAGATGTGGAGAAAAAACTGGCTGGCCAACTGGAGAGCAGATGGTAGACCTGGCAAAGGGATAAAGTGCGCCATTTTCGAAAAACGGTCCGCGACCACCCAGATGACTGTGTTGCCCAAGGAGGGAGTAAGATCTGTGATGAAGTCCATCGCCACATGAGACACCAAGGGGTCTGGGGATGGGCAGAGGCTGGAGCAAACCGCGGGTTTGTGGCGAGGGGGGTCTTGTTACGGGCCAAGTAACGCTGCACTTTCACAAATTCCTGACGTCCCTCGCAAGCTCTGGCCACAGTAAAACACGGAGATTGGAGGTACGATTTGCTGCTATGGTGACACGGCCATAGAGAAAAGTGTTCCATTTCAAAATTCTCTGCGGAGCGCAGGCGGACGAAAGTCTTCCTGGGAGGCACATTTCTGAAGATACCCAGAGCTGCAGAGATCGCGCTTCGGAGGGGAAATTATATGCTGGGCGCGCGCCCTATCCCCCAACACCTCGGGAAACATGGGACAAGTGGCACGGCCCTGGCGTTCTCTCTGGGTCGAATGTATCTGGAAGTCGAAGCGTGAGAAGAAGATGGACTCTGCTTGACGTGGATTGAGGCGTTGGGCGATTGGGGGGGGGGGGGTACTGAAGATTTTTTGGTGGAGTAAATGGGGATAGGATACGAGTCCCTCCAGGAGATAACAGCATCTCCTCGAAGGCCAGCTTGATAGCCCTGCAAACTCCCCTATCCCCGATGGTGTAATTCTTCTCCATGGGAGCAGGTCTTGGCAGAAGAGGCGATGGTGACCATCTTGCCCTTAGGTCCCTTCTGTGTGAGAAATTGCGCCTGCCCCGACTGAGGATGCACTCCACCGCCAGAAGAATGGGCTTCTGGGTATCAGGTACTGGTAGGACGGGCGTGGAGGGAGATGCTTGTCTTCAAGCTGAGAGAAATGCCTTTTGGGCCTCTGGCACAGCAATGTCTAGTGTGGAGTGCTTCTTAGTAAGTGCTATAATAGGAGCCCCATGTAGAGTAAGTGTATTTCTAATGTTGATAGAAATTAAAAATCCGGGAACGCTGTATGGCTCTAGACCCACCATCAGGCCACTGAAAAAAGGGCCCGACAGCTTGGCAGGATCCATCTGTAACCCCTCGGTCCGGATGACGAAACCCAAAGGGAAAGGGAGGCTTGGTGGTGGAAAAACTTTTTCTCTAATTTGGTTTTGGGTGGTTGGCACATCCCGCTCAACCCCAGGCGGACAGGGGGCAATGAGTCTCCAAAATCAGCAGAAAATACCAAAATGTCACTAGGTAACCACAACAAGTATAGAGGAGATGGAAATATTTTTTACGAATTCTTGGAAGTGTGGGGCTTTGCAAGCCGAAGGGTGCGAGTACCAAAGTGACCATCCTGTGTTAAAAGCAGTTTTCCATATCCCCTCTCAAATCGGATGAGGTTGTAGGCCCTCGCGGTAAAATTTTAAAAAAAACTTTGCCCCACAAAGCCGGTAAAATTTTTCGTATAAATGGCAAGGGATGGGGTTCTTCACAGTGATTTTTTTTAACCCCGTAATCGATAAAAGGGCCCACAGGGAGCCATCTTTCTTCTGCACAAAAAAAAATCCTGCCCCCCCCGGAGAGGGGGATTTGGTTGAAGCCCTTCTGGGTTTTCCTGAATGTAGGTCGAATGATTGGGTTTCGGCCCAACGGGGTGCCCTTTGCCCCAGGGGGACTAGTTCCTGGCGAAAAGTCATGGCCAGTCGTAGGGCGATGAGGCGGAAGGGTCTCGGCCTGCTTCTCGAGAAGAGTCCGCATAATCCCCGGGTTTTCCTTTGGGCAGACCCGCCCGAGGCCTGGAGACGGTTGGGGAAGAAGCGGAGGCACCAGGGAAGGTTGGGAGTCAAGCCCCAGCGCAAAACCCCCACTGTCTTCCCGTGGCGTAGGGGATGGCGCTGAGCCAATGAAGCCCCAAAAGGGGTCGTGAGGAAAATCGAGACGCCGAGAAGGAGTCTTTCTTGTTCGACGCCCCCCGGGGGTCCCGGCTTTGGTTTCCCGTACCCAATGGCGTCTTTCCCGGGGCTCCCTGTGACTGAGGTATCACCAACGGTTCACCATATAACCTGGGAAATGATACCGGGACACCAAGGGGGGCATGGTGAAATTCCGGGGAACGGAGTCCGGAAAAGCGGGGCCCGGAATAAAGTCCCCGGGCAGTCGTGATCTTCACCGGCATAGTAAGGACGGAGAGGATGGTTCTCACTAGGGGGTGCCTCCCCCAACATGGTAGGTGTGGGTGTTTCCGGACGTTGGGGGGAAAGGGACAGCTCTCTGAAAATGATCCGTGCGGGCGTCAGGCACGCTTTTCTGCACCCCAACGGGAAAACTCCTGTTCAAAAATGGGGCCCGATCCACTGCTGGGTTTTCCCCCGACGGAAAAGGAAGAGCGGGAGGTTTGGGAAACACCGGAGCCAGGCATGGCGAGGCGGGGCGCGCCGGTCCGATTTGGGGCAGTTTTCTTGTCTCTCAGCGAAGCACAGTCTATTGGGTGGCCAGGTGGATTAATCGTTAAGGAGGAGGGAAAATCTTTGCTGAAGGGAGCCCTTAAACCCCTGCTGGAAAGGGTGCAAAAATGTCGCATAATCTCCGACCGAGGTTTCGCCTGGTGCAGGTTCAAAATGCCGTCTCCACAGAAATGGCCACGCTGGCTTCAAAGACATGGGGGAATTCGAGGGGAAAGGATAAAGGCCCGAGTCATGGACGCCCCTGTCCGAGGGGTGTGCCCAAGCCAGGGCCTTCCCCGGGCAACAGGTGACCAAAAGCCCCTTGGGGAAAGTTCAGACAGCAATTGGGGTCCCCATTAACTCGTATCATGGTGCACTGGGTGAGGAATCCCCTTTTAGAGTTGGGGGGCGCCCTCAAAATTTGGCAGGCAGCGACAAACGGACCTTGGGGGTTTCCCAACAGGTTTAGTGGCGTCGTGGGGGGGAGCGGGCCCTGGGAGGGTGGAAGCTGTCTGGGCGGTGACGGCTGGCATCTGGTGTTCAGTTGATCCAGTGTTTGCCCCGTGGGGAGTTTTTGGGGATGTTTGGGGAACCAATGGGAGGTCGCACACTGGGGACGGTACCTTGGCGGGTCCATGGCGGATTTATGTAACGGTTTCCCCCTGGTAGAAGTGGATCCACTGGACCCCCGCAAGTGATGGTGTAAGCCACGCCAGGGAGCGGAGTCTAAGTAGGTCCCGGTTTTCACCAGAGCCCGCCGCAAAGCGGCATGGACTTTCTGCGGCGGGATTCTACCAGGTCGCTACCCCTGACGCGACTTGCTTGCGGTGGCAGCCAAGGTATAGCGTGGTACAGAATCGTAAGGCTGGCTCGTAGTTGGGGACAGGCAGAAGGTCAGGACAGGTGGCTGAGGTTCGTGGTTGGGAGACGGAGGCAAACGGTACGGTACACGGAAGATCAGAACAAGACTTCAGGAAATGCTTTCTCTATAGGCAAAGGCACTAAAGATCCGGCAGGGAGTGGGCGGAAGCGCCCAGGTAATATAGAGGCAGCGCCTGGTAATTATGCAAATTACCGGCGTGCTGGCCCTTTAAATTTCACAGAGCCCGCGCGCACACCCTAAAGCATGGGGACACGCGCCGAGCAGCAGGAGACTGCTGACAGACTGGAGTGCGGCCGGGTGAATACCGGCGCCCAGGGAGACGAGTGCGCCCGTTGCCCGACAGCCGAGTTGCGGGGTGCGGTGCAGTTCGCAACTATATATATATATATATATATATATATATATATATATATATATATATATATTAGGCTGTGGTGAAAATAATTGCATTACAGTTATCATCATGCCGCTTTATTTTTGTTCTGTCTATTGCCGTTTTTTCATCCCTCCTCAGAAAAAGTAACCTCAGATCCGTAGTGTGCCTTAAGAAAATCAAAATCCACATGTTTGGTTCCTACAAGGATTTACACCTGGAACCCTTCTGCTGTAAGGCAAAAGCACTAACCACTCAGCTACATTACAGAAACTCACAGCTTTGGTATTTTAAGTTACTTGAGTCTACATAAACAAGACCTTTTTTGACTAGAGAGTTAGCACAGTGGGGGGAAAGGCATAGTGATGCCAAGCCTGCTAGATCACATGCTATGCAGTTCAAACAAATTATACACGCTCACTTTTGAAGGGACAAGCAGCACGTGAAATTCATTCAGGAGACTCTGCTTCTGCAACCAGTGCTAGCCTTGGTCTGGAGAGACTAATGAAGATTTAGCAGAGCTAACACAAGAGAAAAGTTAAGGAGTTGGCCATAGAAGCTAATTTCCTTACTGCTGCTTTCTTTACAGCTAATAGCTAGTTAGTAGCTATTAGTGGCTAACTCACATATCCCTTGCACCAGTTTTGATAAATCAACTCACAGTGACACAATTGTATGAAACTTGTGACCTGTTTGTATGAGGTTAATGAAGAAATGATTGCATATAAAATAGTTTCTGTAATAATGTACTGCATAAGGTTTCCCCAAAATGATTTTACTAAAGTAGAAAATTGACTTTGATCAAGGCTTTTCAGTGTCATGTGCATGGAATGCGTATGGCGGCACATGGAGTGTCTATGGTGCTGTACTGGGGACCTGTGTAGTGCCTTTATGAGACACCACATTCACCATGAGGAGTTGTGCTTCTAGGGAAGAATACCTTTGGAATATGATTATGCATGGAACATGCTGAAATCCATACAAACAAACTGGTGTATTTCTCTGTGTAAAGTTATAGGTATGGAAAGGTATATCATATGGTAAGAGTCCATAGAAGGCTATTGGTGCCATTTTATAGTACATACTGTTCAGATCTGTTATAGGCTAGTAGGCATTGAAAAGGAAGGTTGCATCTTTGTGTGTGTTTTACCTTTGAATGCAAAATGTCTATTCATTTAGAATGTATCATAACATAAAGCATAATCACACAAGATTTTTTTTTATTCAGTATTATGTTTTTTTTTTTACATGTGAAAGGGTTGTCCAAACTATATGTGATTACTGACCACTTATGTGAAACTAAAAGTAAGAAAAACATATAGCTTTAAAAAACACTCACCTTCCATTTGCTGTTTATCTGATGTTAGATGGAACTGATTTAAACAAATTGCAGTAAATGGGACCTAAAAGACAACCTTCACGTAATATTAGCAACTATGTAAAATTAGGTGAAACCAATATATTGTTTAATACAGAATATAAAAGCATTTGTCATTCTGACAATTATATTATACAACACAGCCATCCTGTCATTTTGTTCAGCATGTTACTGGGGGAACACATGACATCATATGTGATCCGGAATCACTGCATCTATTCAGTATTCAACATTTAAGAAGGGACATGTCTATTATCTTTTGCTGCGTGGGTTACTATGTGCTGTTGTAATTGTCCAATGAACCTGTCAGGAAACGGTCAGGGACACATACCAAGACACAGACACGTGAGGCCCTGACACTGGTCCCAGCCTCTGTCCCTGCCTTTTGGGGAACCCGACTCCTTAATAGGTCGGCCCCAACCGGAAGACTAGCGACTAAACTGAGCAAAGTGCAAGACAGACAAAGACAAACAAACACAAAACAAGTAAGCGTGGTCAGGCGGTCCAAGTCAGTAATAGAACGGGCAGCGAGGTACAAAAACGTGACGAAGGGGTAAACAGAGTCCAAGTCAAAGGTCAATACCAGTCAGGCGCAGCAGTACAAAATCACTAGGAGAGAGGATGGTCAGTAGCATAACAAGGTAAGGTAACAGAAAGGACAGGAGAAAGGAAATGCTAGCTATAGGCAAAAGACCTCTATAGCAGGCAAAGATGGAAGTGAAATGAACCTTTAAATAGGGAACCAAAGAAGGCAGAATTGAATTGAGGCCATAGGTGGAAAGAAACACAAGACCGGATAGGAACAGAAGGTTGTCCATCAAAAGGATAAACCTATTTACTCAAAGAGTGCTGGAGGATTCCTGGCCAACGCCCTGGCCAGGACTCAATCAAGCAAACAGCGAGGAGAACACAGTTCACCCTAGTGAATACAATTCCAAACATCATATAAGAAACCAGGGCTTCCGTCGCAACGGCCACGGATGGCGAGCAGAGCCCAAAGCTGAGGTTCTGTCAGGCATGATCATAACAGTACCACACCCACCCCCCTTAGGAGGGGCCTCCAGACCCTCAACAGATCCCCTTGGTTTAGTGTGATGGGCCTGACCAATTTTTCCCTTTTTAGGCTTGGGAGCACATTTTGCTAAAGGGACTTGAAAACGGAGGTATTTTGGTCTGGGTCGGTGTTTTTTATTGATTTGTTTTAGTTGAGCGTTTTTAGAGTCTTATGACTCCTAGCCCAGACTGTGCACAATCAATTAACGGTGGATTCTATTTTGGTTTCACAACCTGTAGTGGCAGAGTACATGAGATGGGAATCCTCCTCATAGCAAAAGGGAGACAGCTTAGACGGAGCAGAGCTGAGAATCGGTAGTCGAGAACACTACTTCCGGAGAAAGAAAATTTTTAGGTTTCTTAATATACAAATGCATAGATTCTTGCTTCGGGGCAGACAAGTTAAGCTTTGCACTCAGAGTGAGGTCTATGGTACAATCATCAGGCTGGTGTGGAGGCAAATTATCATCAACATCTCTATCTAAGACGTCAGATTTACATTCTGAAATATCGTGAGTATTAATTACCGCACACACCAAGGGATCAACAGTCTTCAAGTGAGAACCACATGAGTCACCCCATTTGATTAACTGAGTGGTTCTCCAGTCAAACACAGGATTATGGAGGCGGAACCAGGGCAAGCCAAGAATAATATCTGCAGCGAGTTTCTCCATGACAAAAAACGAAAGTTTTTCCGTATGCGAACTCCCCACATTCAAAGTGATCTCAGCAGTCCGAAATTTGATTCTTCCCCCGATTAGGGAGGTTGAATCTACCACAGAAACCAAAAAGGGAGCACTCAATGGAACTAGTTCCAATCCCAAGGCCTGGACAGCAAACATACTAATAAAACTAGCAGCAGCGCCTGAGTCAATCATAGCTTGACAAGCAAAATTCTTAGAATTAGAGACCAAGGATACAGGCAAAAAAACAACTTATTACCAGAGTTAGGAGGTACCTGTATACCCGAGTTACCTTCCTGGAAATTACTCAGGCGTTCAGCGTTTCCTTGATGTGACTTGGGTCTAGTTGGACAGTCTCTCAGAAAATGGTCGGATTTTCCGCAATAAAAGTACATGGCATTCTCCAGCCGATGTCTCCTCCTGGTGGCAGCAGATGTAAAACCCAACACCATGGGTTCTTCTTCAGGAGTGGGTGATGAGGATAGAAGAGGAGAATTTTCAGAGAGGGTAACAGGAGGTTTTACAGAAAACTTTGACTTGAACTGAACAGTCGACCCCCTTGTTTTTCCCTGTGTCTCTCTCTTAGCCTTCTGTCAATAGTCATGGCTAGAGTCATAAAGTAATTTAATGTCTCAGGGGTTGGATGGCTGACCATAGCATCCTTTACCGCATCAGATAGACCTTGTCTGAAGAGGGTTTTAAGGGGTTGGTCAGACCACCCTGTCATGGTACACCATTGGCGGAACTCAGAACAATAGTCTTCAGCCGAGCGGCGGTCCTGCTGAATACATAGCAGGTGAATTTCTGCCCATGCCACATGATTGGGATTGTCGTAGACATGGCCTAAAGCCTGAAAAAAAATCTGTCAATCGAACTCCATTCTGGATCTTCAGGGGGCATAGCTAAAGCCCAATCCTGAGGTGGGCCCTGGAGAAGAGACACCACAATCGCTACCTTTTCAGCCTCAGTGGGGAAAAAATTGAAGCGGAAAAACAGGTGACAGGATTCCCTGAAAGTTCAGAACCTGTCTGGGTTTCCATCAAAGTGATCCGGTAAAAGCATCTTAGATTTGTAATGGACACTAGGATTCACAAACACAGGGGCATGTACGGACACAGAAAGGGCAGAAAGACTGGGTGCCGGGGTAGTTATGGCATCCAGATGTTGTGAGATTTGATTAATAAGCCCCGCCATGCCCTGAAACTGAGTTGTCAACTCATCCAGGCAGTCGGTGACCGACAAGTTGGTACTCATATTAAACTGCCGGGGGAGTTGGTTAGGGTAAGGGCCTGCTATAATGTCAGGAACCGGTCAGGGATACACACCAAGACACAGACACGTGAGGCCCTGACACTGGTCCCAGCCTCTGTTCCTGCCTTTTGGGGAACCCGACTCCTTAATAGGCCGGCCCCAACCGGAAGACTTAGCAACTACACTGAGCAAAGTGCAAGACAGACAAGGACAAACAAACACAAAACAAGTAAGCGTGGTCAGGCGGTCAGTAATAGAACGGGCAGCGAGGTACAAAAATGTGTGACGAAGGGGTAAACAGAGTCCAAGTCAAAGGTCAATACCAGTCGGGCGCAGCAGTATAAAATCACTAGGAGAGAGGATGGTCAGTAGCACAACAGGGTCAGGTAACAGAAAGGACAAGAGAAAGGAAATGCGAGCTACAGGCAAAAGACCTCTATAGCAGGCAAAGATGGAAGTGAAATGAACCTTTAAATAGGAAACCAAAGAAGGCAGAATTGAGGCCATAGGTGGAAAGAAACACAAGACCGGATAGGAACAGAAGGTTGTCCATCAAAAGGAGAAACCTATTAACTCAAAGAGTGCTGGAGGATTCCTGGCCAGGAATCCTCCAGCAAACAGCAAGGAGAACACAGTTCACCCTAGTGAATACAATTCCAAACATCATGTAAGAAACCAGGGCTTCCGTCGCAACGGCCGTAGCCGGCGAGCAAAGCACAAAGCTGAGGTTCTGTCAGGCATGATCATGACAGAACCTGTATATTCCTGGGGGAAATGCGTTGGAAATGACACAAAAGCAAGCACTTACCTGTAATAATATTAAGACCTGTAATATATAGTATTTGTCATTTATTTGGCTAAAATATATGAAATGCTGTGATACATTTGACTCTGTATTTATTGGGCTGCAGTATCTCTCTACCTTCAAGACCTTTTCCTGCTTTAGTTTATAAGGAATTAATAGGGCTATTATAGCTTAGCTTCATGTACAGAGTCACTCTTATTGGGGTGGGTACCCTGTTTATCGTGGACAGGTAGTCTAGTAAATTTAGGGTGTTTCCGTTCTGATTTTGTATTTTTTCATTAAAAGTTATATTTTAGTATATGGGCCTATGGTATAAATATTTTTTTCCCTCTATTGTGTTACATGACTGACCTCATCTATAGGCTAATACATTAGTGTGTTACTGTATTTTCTGAATATTTCTAGTTTCTATTTATTTAATTTATTTCACTTGTGTTGTTTTTTGTAAGCGTAGAATGAATTATGAGAGCTTTTTGTCTTCTAATAGAGGTGGTTTGTTTTATAGTAGAAGTAGTCTTCTTTATAAAAATGATTACACTTTAGATCAGATGTTTATCAAATGTATTACACTTTAGATCAGTTTTATTCAGTGAAGGTTTCAAACAAGATGACCAATTTTCGATAAGCTACTTCAATGCTTTATACAGCAGCGCTCTAAATATTTAATGCATACCCTTACACAAACTAAGCTTTTCTATTTTTACAGCAAATAGCTTCTATAATAACATATCAATTCCCTGGAGAACTAATCCAGGGATGGTAAAAGTTTGGGCTGTGAAATATCCTTTGACCCTCCAAGGAAAGCAGACATTTTGGTAGGAGGTGTATGAAGGTTTCCATTCATCTTTGAACATCAATAATAAAGAATAAAACGAACAGGAGAAGGAGAAATATAAAATGTAAGTAATTTAACATAAGAATTGTACATTAAAGAATAAACTTCAGAGGTGGACTGCCCATTTGGGCAGTAGGGAATTGTTTGAGGGCAGTAGAGGGACCTCAGCCTTCATACAAAATATTTTTATTTTGGTTGCCTGTAGCCACTATTACTAGTAAATCACTTATGTCATATGTAGCAACCCTCTTATAGTGTATGTTGCACAGAACTGGATTTTTTATTTTATTCTGTGTAAGATTCTAGTTCCTTGTATAGTTATTGTCAACATTTCTCCCTGGTCCCTAAAACTAGGTATAGTGTTAATGTGTCACGTTATAGGGCTACGTGCTCACATGATGACTGGCTGTTTTGTTATTCAACACAGTGACATTTCATCCATAAGGATGTAATGTTCCAAGCCATTAAATAATGTATTCAAATGATTTGACCTCATTGGACAAATGGACAACTACTGGTCAAACTATCACTGTAGCTAGGTAAGAATATTATAGACTTTTAAGACACGGGAGTAACATTTCCTGCATGTCGACAGGAGACTAGGACAAATCCACTATAAAAAAAGCACTAGTTTAAGTATACTGTGCAATGGTGGTGTTCGGAGGTCCCTCTCCGCTATATGTCTTCCATTTCAATATGAAACCACCCAACAAATCAATATATTCTTTATGCAGTATTCAATATTCAATCGCAAAATATTCTCTTGTAAATTGTTTCTTTAAAATATTTGCGTTTATTCACAATTTCACAATTTTCAAAATATCTTCTGATCACAGTATAAATAACTTCAATCAAGATTATGGCATATATATAAGAACATTCTTACTATTCTGTCCTGTGTGAGCAATAAATTCCTTAGCGGGTTGGGCCTCTTAGGGAAAATAGCGGGCCATGATCCTTCCCCTTAGCAGGCCCAAACCCTCTTTGTCAAGCAACAGAAGGGGAAATGTAAAAGGGGAAAGGATCTTGGCAGCTTTTTCCCCTCCAAAGAGGCAAAACACAAAAGATTGACTGCTCTACACAGGACTTTTAAAAGGAATGTTCTTATTATATGTAATAATTTTGATTGAAGTTAAAAAAAATTAAATGGTTACCTTTTCATTTGGTGCTAAAGGGCCCTCCAAAATGCAGAGGAAAAAAAAAAAAAAAGCCCCAAAACCTCTAAAAAGCTTAGTCCCCTTTGAAAAAACAGCCTGTGGGGTGGGCGGTGCGGGAAAAACCAAAATGGGGGGTTTCTATTTTTCCCCTTTTTAAATAGTTTAAAAAAAAAAAATGTGCCAAATACAACCGAATAGCCCCGGGCCACAGAAAAACATTTCGGGCAGGGACTAAAACGCCCCCTTTCCCACAGGCTTTTTATATAAATTTGCACTATCCCTTTAAAGGGGTTTGGTGCTTTTTTTTATTTTTCTCTCTGATTTTGGGGGCCCCTTTGGCCAAGTGAGAGGCCCTGAAGTTGCCCCCTTGGGAAGATAAAAAGATTTGGACCCCCCAAACCCTGAATCCCGTTGTAAGGCAGGGGGGGGTTTTGGGGGCCATTTTTTGGGCCAAAAACATGCAGACCAAAAAATCTAAAAGGGTTTTTTTCATTTTTTGTAAATAGCAAAAAATAAAATGCCCCTTTTTGGAGATTTCCTTGTTTTTTTTGCCCTTTTTTGGCAGTGGTGGGGGCCACTGTTTTTTGGATTTTGGAATTGTTTATGTGCCCCCAGCCATGCCAGTGGCACCCAGGTTTCGCATGTTTTTTCAGAAATTTTTTTTTCCTTTGCGGACTATACTTTTTTTGGGCCCACAAAATTTGTTTTAAAATATAAAAGGGAGAAGGTAGATACACCCAATTTTGGTTTCCTGAAACCGTCCACCTCCACAGGCTGTTATTTTTAATTTCCCACTATGTTTGAGGGTTGGGGTTTTTAAAAATTTTTTCTCTCGGGCCATTTTGGGGGGTTTTTTTTGGCACAGTAAAAAGGCCCTGAAGTTGCCCCAGGTGAGAGATTTTATAGAGTAAAACCCCCCCAAACTGAGATCCCTTTTGAAAGGCAGGGGGGGGGCTTTGAGCTTTTTTTTGGCCCCAAAAACAGGCGGACCAAGAACTAAAAAGTTTTGGCGTTTTTTAATGTGCCCCCTGGGGCCCTTAAAAAACCCATTTAAAAAAAGCTCTCCCATTTTTAAAATTTTATTCAGTATTTTTTTTTGGGGGAAAAGGGCCCCATCTAATATAGAAAGAAGGAATTTTTATTTTTTTTTTTACTTATCATAAAACCAGGGGGACAGCGTACACAAGGGAATGAAAAATTTTGGTGCTGTAATCAGGTGTTTACCTTTTTAAATTAACCTTTGGGTTTACTGAAGGGTTTAAAAAAAAGTTCTTAAATTTATTTTTAATAACACACATCTAAGGTAAAGGTTACAGCTAACCCCTTTAAATGACCCAAATTAAACTTTATTAGTCAATTAAAAAATGACAGTTAAAAGCAAGTTACATCTTAAATGCACTTCTGAACACACATACTGTACAATAATTACAAAAATCTCCTTTTATTTTAACCCTTTTAATGCACCATGACGTCACGGAACATCATGGGGATTGTGCAGGCACAGGAGCGGTGATTGATAGCTGGACCCTCCCATTTCCCTTGGGGAAAGGGGAGGTAACGCCTTTTCCCCAGAGTTTAACCCATGCGCCGCAAAAAAGGGTCGCGCAGGAAAGGGGGAAAATTTATGACAGAGGGAGAAGTGGGAAAAGTGAAAAAAAGAAAAAATAAATACATAAAAAGTAAAAGTGTAAAAAAAACCCAAAAAAAATTTCAGTAAAACTTTACTTCTTTTTTTTACCCATTACAAATACCAAATCACCCCAAAAAAGATCCAAAATAAAAAAGTGAACTTATTTGGTATTGCCGCATGCGTAACGACCTTTTCCCATTTAAAAACTGTCCGTTTTCTTTACCGTTCGGTGAATTGTAAAAAAAAAATAAAAAAATAAACAAAAGGCAGAATTGCTAATTTTTGCTTATCCTGCCTTTCCCAAATTTATTTGGGACCAAAAGAAAATGTCAGTTTTTTCCCCCAAAAAAAAAAGGGCCCTTTTGGCAATAAAAAAGAAACGATAAAAATATTTTTTTTACACAATAAAAACCCTTCTTTTTTTTTTTTTTTTAAAATGCTCAACAATTTAAAAAACAATATAAATTGGAATTTTAACACAATCGAACATCCCCGAGTAAAACCAACATGCAGGAAAAACGCAAAGGTTTAGTGATGTAAACAAATAAAAATAGAAAAAAACACTACTAGGATTGCAGTATTTTATTCATCCTGTCCTCCAAAAAAGATTTAAAAAAAGATCAAAATCATGTGATCCCCCAAAAAAAATACCCAAAAAAAATGTCTCAATTTTGGGGAAAAACACAAAAAAAATAAACAGCCTGACCACGAAAAAAAAAAAAAAGTTATGGCTCTCAGACTATTTAAACGATTTTGTCCCTTTTGCCTAAGTAAAGGGTACATGTCTTTTTTACCGCAAAATGACGCTGTAAAATTTTAAAAATTTAAAAACCCCCACCAAGAGTGCTTGTATTTTTGTCCCTTTGGCCCCCAAAAAAACCCTTGGGGGTAAAAAGAGAGCAAAAGGGTTCATATAAACCCATAATGACACCAAAAGAAAACGTCAACTATTGCACAGAAAACAAAGGGCCTTAAACACTTCATATATAGAAAAAAAAAAAGTTATGGGCCCTCAGGGGGCTATGAAAAAAACAAAAACTAAATTTTTTTACAAACCCATTTTTATTATGTTAAAGTAATAAAACATAAAAAAGTACATAAAATTTATATAATTGAAATTGTAAAGTTATCATGTCATTTATACCACACGGCAAACATTGTAAGAATGAAACCCAAAAAATAATATTGAAACTGCAGATTTGTTTTTTATTTTTATCGCCCTAAGCTAAAAAAAAAAATGTGGAACCCCCCATGCACCCGAAGTGCACAAAATTTTTTCCCTTTTAAAAGCCAGAGGGGTGTTGAATCCCGATGGGGTGGGCTTTTTGGAAGGTTTAAACCCGGGTTTTGTTTTTGGGGTTTTTCAATGCAACATGGTGCCCCCCCAAAATCTGGTTCCCCAAAAACCAAATAGTGCTCCCCCCCTTTCAAAGCACTGCCTTGGCCCCAACAGCATTTAAAAACCCACATATTGGGGTTTTGGGCCCAAAAATTGGGGGAAATGCGTTAAAAAATTTTTCTGTGTTTTTTTTTTTAGGATTCCCTTTTAAAAACCTTTTTCCAAACTGAAACCCCAGAAATTTTTGGAAAAAAAAAAAAAATATGGTTTTTTTTACAGCCCTTTTTGTTAAATTTTTTGTCTAACAACTTTGGGGTCCCTTTTACCCACCCGCACCCCTGGATATTTTCCCTTTAAAGGGGGGGTTTGTTTTCCAAATTAGGTCTTTTAAAATTTTTGCACCTTAGGGGGTCCCAAACCAAAAACCCGGAATGGTGCCCAAAAAAATATCCCCAATGAAAAAAGAGACCCCAAAAAAATCCCGTGGGCCCTTTCCCCCTATTCTAGGTTTTTGGTTTGGGGCCAAAAAGAACACTTGAGCCCCAAAAAGGGATATCTCTAAAACCGGAAAAACTTTTTGGGGAAAACAAAATTTTTTGTTTCATTTCCTGTTAATTTAAAAAAACCCTGTTTTCCCGTGAATTTTTTGGATAAAAATTTTTTAATTCCGCAAGGGAAAAATAAAATTTTGGGAAATTTTTTCCCCCCCTTCTTCTTTGCTTTTAATTTTTAGGAAAAAAACCCAAAGGATTAAAAAAACTTTCTAAGTGTTGTTTTGAATACCCCCGATGGGTTTTGCAGTTTTCTTTGGGAAGTTTTTTATGGGGAAATCTAACATAAGGCCCCCAAAACGCCCCCATTCGAACTGGACCCCGGGGCCTTAAAAAATTCCCGTGTTACAAATTTTTTTTGGGAAAAAAATTTAAAAATTTGGGTACAAAATTTTTAAAAGCCCCTTTAAAGTCCTAAAAAAAAAGGAAATTTTTTTAAAAAAAATTTTGCCAATATAAATTTAATTTTTGGTAGATGTTCCTTTTTACTAAAATTTTTTTGGGTATGGGGCTCCCGTCTTACACGCTAAAAAAAGGGTTGGTTTTTTTACAAAAATTTTTTTCTAACTTTTAAAAAAAAATGTGTCACAAGGGAAAAATTTCTCAAATTTTTTTATGAATAGGAAAAAACCCTTAAAAAGTTTTTTTCTGATAAAGTTTACACAAACAGTTTTTAAAAAAAAAAGGGGTTTTTTTCCCAATTTCCCAAAAAAGGCTTGACCCAAAAAGGGGGAAACTAGAATTTTTTAAGGGGGTTTTTTCCCCAAAACAAGAATTTGATTTTAACAGGGGCGAATTTGTGTGGGAAAGAACCCAAAAAAATTTTTAAAATTTGGTAAAAATTTAAAAAAAAGAATTTTGGTTTTAAAAATTTCGGTTTAATCAAAACCCAAAAAACGAACCCCATTAAATTTAATCGGGGAAGAGGTTTAGGTTAAAAATTTTTTACAAGCAAGTGAGGAGAAGCCGTAATACCCCCCATAAAAAAGTTTTAAAAAGGATAAGTGGAAAACTTTGAAAGGGCAAATTTGGCCCCTAGGGGTCCCAAAAAAAAAAAATTTAGAGGCTAAAATAATTTTATTCCCCTTCAATGGCTAACTGAAAAAATTTAGGAAAAGCGAAATTCTAGCGGGTTGGGGGAGCTGCTTTCCCGGGGCCTGTTTTTACAATAGGAAAGGGACCAGAATTTTGGAAAAGACCCCATGGTAACTGGCAGGAAACCCCCCCAAACACTTTTTTCACCAGGGCCCAAAAACATGTCATTTAAAGTGGGTGGCCCGCAAGAAAAATTTCCCCAACAGGGAACATGGGGTTTTAGCGGGAAGGTCGTAGTTTTAAAGGGGGGAATTGGGAAACCAGGGGTTTCCATCGTCATCTATTAACCATTTCCCGGGGCCCATGCAGCTAAATAAAAGGGGGCCCCCCAAAAATTCTTTCCTATTTTTTAAATATCAGGGGGCCCCCTTTTGATTAGGGCCCCCCTGAGGGGAGTATGCCCTTTTTGGCCCCCTTCCCCGTTACCATTTCCCCCTTTCAATTCCGGGTCCCTTTTCTATGTGTCAAAGGGCTTTGGGAAAACCCTAGGATCGGGCCTCATAGCAGCTGCTACCGCTGCACCCCCTAAAACTACGCCCCTGCCAGCTGAACCTCCATCTTCCCCGTTGGGATATTCTTGCTGCCACCACATATATCACATATACAAGACTTACAAGCAGAGGCGTAACTTGAAGTTCTTGGGCCCTGGTGCAAAAAAGTGTAATGGGGCTCCTGCCAGTTACCATGTGCCACAACCTCAAACAGTCACACTTCAAACTCCACTATGATGAAGACCAAAAAAGCTGTCGAAGGACACCAGAAACAAAATTGTAGCCCTGCACCAGGTTGGGAAGACTGAATCTGCAATAGGCAAGCAGCTTGGTGTGAAGAAATCAACTGTGGGAGCAGTTATTAGAAAATTGAAGACATACAAGACCACTGATAATCTCCATCAAATCTGGGGCTCCATGCAAGATCTCACCTCGTGGGGTCAAAATGATCACAAGAACGGTCAGCAAAGATCCCAGAACCACATAGAGGGACCTAGTGAATGACCTGCAGAGAGCTGGGACCAACGTAACAAAGGCTACCATCAGTAACACACTACACACCAACGTAACAAAGGCTACCATCAGTAACACACTACACCGCCAGGGACTCAGATCCTGTAGTGCCAGACATGTCCCCCTGCCTAAAGGGGTTTTGCCACGAAGCACAATTGACGTGGGAAGCTTGCAAATGAAATAACAAACATTTTCACCATTCATTATTATGAAAAATTCTGCACCGTTTTTGCTTTAGCTGCTCCTTTATGAATCGATTGTTTGCAGCTCGTCCCCAGGGGATATGACCAGTGACAAGACCTCCTCAGTCCTGGTCACACATGCTCAGACATCACCTCTCCTCTCAGGCATCTACTGGGTGTTCAAACCCCAGGTGCTGTCATTCTACTCCTGTCCTCTGTTCTCCTTCGTAATTATTTAAACAGTGCAAATAAATAAAAAAGAAACCTCAATCAGTTATGTGCATTGATAAAGAGAAAAAAATCCACAGGTTTGGTTCCTGCAGGGGTTTGCACCTAGGACCGTTGTGCATGCAGGCAAAAACTTAACCTCTCAGCTACTCACAATGCTTTACATAAACAGACCTTTCTTTGACTACAGAGAGGAGAGACCTGGTGATGTCATCCTGCTGGGTCACATAATATGCAATTCAAACAAATCACACACACCCCCTTCTGAGCACACAGAGCTGAAGAGCTGGGTGCAGGAGGTATGAAATGAGATTGTGGCAAAACCCCTTTAAGCCAGTACATGTCCGGGCCCGTCTGAAGTTTGCTAGAGAGCATTTGGATGATCCAGAAATACTGGGAGAATGTCATATGGTCAGATGAAACCAAAGTAGAACTGTTTGGTAGAAAAATAAATAGATTTGTTTCTATAGGACATTTACTAATGGTGTGTTCTACAAACCAGCAAAAATGACCTTGTTGACACTCAATAAAATTTTCAAGAAGAAATTAGTATTTGAAATAAGACTTTTTTTCAATAGGACATTTACTAATGGTGTCTTCTACAGTAACATGACCACCAAATCAGCAATAATGACCTTTGGACACTCAATAACATTTTCAAGACAAAATTAGGATTTGAAATAAAATTTCTTCCTAGAAGCACATTTGATAATGGTGTCTTCTGCAGTAGCTGGACCCCAAAAACAGCAAAAATGACCTTATGGACACGCAATAAAATTTTGAACACGAAATTAGGATTTGAAATAAGATTTTTTACAATAGGACATTTACTAACAGTGTCTTCTACAGTAGCATGACCAGCAAACCAGCAAAAATGACCTTTTGGACACTCAATAAAATTTTTAAGACGAAAGGATTTGGAATAAGATTTCTTCCTAGTAGGACATTTGCTAATGGTGTCTTCTGCAGTAGCTGGATCCCAAAACAGCAAAAATGACCTTTTGGACACTTAATAAAATTTGAAGCAAGCAACCAGTATTTGAAAGCGATTACTTTGTATGGCAAATATGCTAATGGTGTCGTCTGCAATAGCTGGACCCCCAAAATAGCAGAAATGAACTTTTGGGCACTCAGAATAAAGATGGGAAAGATGCAGCCAGCAATATAAAAATCCCTAGCTATTGCTGTCTGTGATTCCCTAAGCTTGCTGTACCCCCCCAACTAATCTAACTAGCTACTGCCAGAGGTGCCAATACAGCAGTACGGGCAGTACTCTTGTCACTAGTTACTAGTCGGTGACATCGGCAACCGGGGCAACAAAATCATCAGTGTCACAGTTCACATTGCGGTCCCTGCAATGGACCGTCAGTGTGTCCGTGCCTGCCTTGTCTCCGCTATGGCTCTCTGTGCTGGGGTCTCAGCGGCCTGTTTCCCTGTTTTCTGCGAGTATGTCCTTGTACTTACTGGCAATTCTTAATTACGGTAGACTCTTTGCTTGTTGCATCAACTTTGAAACATTTGTTAAACATGAAACATAGTTCAACATTCTAAGACACATTGTGAAATAAGTATCAGAGTCATAAAAAGATAGAGTGGTATACTTATACTTAGATACAGCGTGCAGCTTCTTTAAATCATTCAGTTCCTGAAGCAGGATAGCTGGGAGACGCCAAGCATAAAGCAAGCCACACACTCGCGTTGCAATTAGAGATGGGCGAATTGATTCTAACGAAGTGGACTTCGTTTAGAATTTCAGGAAAACTTCGGTTCTGAACGAAGTCGAAGTTTGGAGTACTTCGCAGGAACGAAGCGTGCTTTTGATTGATAAAATGTCTGCGAGCACATGGCGTTACATGGGGCAAAGAACGCCATAGCCTACATGACATGTGCAGAGATTAAGCCAATCAGAGACCGTCGGGATTCTGTGACGTCACCGCACTATATAAGTCCGGGCGCGACGCTGGGAGCTCATACCGCTCTCACTGTACTGAGTAGGGAAGGTGCTGCTGCGGCTGCTTATGATAGCTGATACTAAAGAAATCATTTTTATACAGCGATTTTTGGGGGGTGTCACAGCTTGTCTCAGAGACTGCTTCTCTTACGTTCTAATTCTGATTTTGTGGGGTATTGGAACTGAAGTCCAGTGTGCGTCCAATGCAGCTGCATATACATTTTAATGCTATCTGCTCACAGCACATTGAATATCCAAGGGTTATCTAAGCCTGTTCCTGTTGTATTCATTTAAAGAAACAGCGTTTTTACAATCCAAATACCACTTAATTTTTGGTTGCTCATTTCTTTTGCGCAATTTAGATCCAGGGGTTAATTAAGCGTTGTTCTGCTGTTGTGGTTACTAAAAGAAACGTTCTTTTTCACCGCCAAAGAAGCAAATTTGCCTGTAGCATAATTCATAACCGAAGGTTAATTACAAGTTTTTCTGTTGTTGTGTACCGTAAAATACACGCCATTTTAACACGCTACAAAGCTGGTAATTTTTGGTTGCTCATTTCTTTTGCGCAATTTACATCCAGGGGTTAATTAAGCATTGTTCTGCTGTTGTGGTCACTAAAAGAAACGTTCTTTTTCACCGCCAAAGAAGCAAATTTGCCTGTAGCATAATTCATAACCGAAGGTTAATTACAAGTTTTTCTGTTGTTGTGTACCGTAAAATACACGCCATTTTAACACGCTACAAAGCTGGTAATTTTTGGTTGCTCATTTCTTTTGCGCAATTTACATCCAGGGGTTAATTAAGCGTTGTTCTGCTGTTGTGGTCACTAAAAGAAACGTTCTTTTTCAACGCCAAAGAAGCAAATTTGCCTGTAGCATAATTCATAACCGAAGGTTAATTAAGCCTGTTTGTGCTTTTATATTCAGTAAAATACAGTGTTTTTAAACGGCACATACAAGTAAATTTTTCCTGGCCATTTGTGGAGCGCAATTTATATCCAAGGGTTACCCAAGCTTGTTACTGGGTTCATTTGGAGTCAAATACAGGGTGTGTATTTATCATATACAGATATCTTCATCAAACAGTGTCTGTACATTTTAGAACAAACAGTATGTCAGACAGAGAGGTGGCAGGCTCTGCACCTGCGAGTGGCAGTGGCACAAACATTCCTGGAGCAGGCCCAGGTCGCAGCACAGCAAGGGGACGTCGCAGCAGGGGTCACTCAGTGAGGCCACAACTGCCGCTTTCATCTTGCGGCCGTGTGTTGACCAGCAACCCAAGGGTTCTTGATTGGTTGACTAGGTCATCCACTTCCTCCCAGATGACATCTGACAACCCCAGCCAAGAGTCGGTGGGATCGTCAGACACAACCCTTAGTTGGCATGGCCCGGGAGCGGGTCAGCGGCCCTCACCTGTCCTCAACCCGCCTCTGTCCCATCCGGTTCCCTCAGCCAGAGATCTGCTATGTGGTCTGGGCTCAGCGCCACTATATAGCGAGGATGAACAATTTGAGGAGGGCAGTCAGCAGCTACTTGGCAGCGAAGAAATGGGGCTAATATCCCCTGCTTCTTGCAGTAGGCGGCAAAGTATAGATGTGGAGAGTGGCATGGGAGGTCATGTTGTGAGGGGTCAGCCTCTGCATACCAAGACCGGTGATGAGGACAGCAGTGACGATGAAACACAAATCGATGATGATGTAGCCGACCGCACTTGGGAGCCGGGTGAGGCAAGGGCTTCATCATCGTCAGGAGAAGAGGGCGTCAGCTTGCGCGTCAGGCAGCAGCGCAGCCAGCAAGTCGGTTGTGTGGCCGTGAGTCAGCAGGGTAGCAGCAGTGTGAGGTCGGGAGCCAAGCGGCCACGGGGTAGAAAACCCGCTTCGCAGGTCCAAGAAAGTAGCGGCACAGGGGCTCAGCGAGGCAGCGGTGGTAGTAGTCACTCAGTGCGGAGCGTTGGCGGTAAAATCAGATACTTGGCGGTGTGGCAGTATCCGGAGGAGCCGAATATGGGTATATGTAGAATCTGTGGGCAGAAAGTGAAGCGTGGCCAGGGAGCTAACGTTGGCACCACGGCCCTGCGTCAACACATGCAGCATCACCATCCGGTGGCCTGGGAGAAACGTGGCTCAGATGTGGTGGTCCATCCTGCTGCCGCAGCAACAGCAGCAGCAGCGCCCAGTGGCACGCATGCCATTGCAGCCAGTCAAGGCTCCACCACCTCTGCAGAAGGGAGCTGTTTCTCTTTGCCATCATCTCCCGGTCCAGATGCTCCTGCTCCTCGCTACTCATGGCGCCAGCAGTCGTTCAGCGAGGCGATTGCAAAGAGACAACAGTATGCGTCCAACCATCCTAAGGTGCAGAAGCTGACCGTGCTCCTGTCCAAGTTGTTGGTACTGCTGTCCCTCCCTTTCCAAATGGTGGACTCTGCACCATTTAGAGAACTAATGGCTTGTGTCGAGCCGAGATGGAGAGTTCCAAGCAGTAATTTCTTTTCCAAAAAGGCAGTACCAGCACTTCATAAATATGTAGAACAGAAGGTGGGCCAGTCCTTGAGCTTATCGGTTTGTTCCAAGGTGCACGGCAGCACGGACGTCTGGAGCTGTAACTATGGTCAGGGCCAGTACATGTCCTTTACGGCCCACTGGGTGAATGTGCTTCCAGCCCAGGCACACCAACAACTTGGACAGGAGACGCTGCTTTCTCCTCCACGTTGTCAAACTGCAGCTCCTGCACCAATGTCCGCCTCCTCCTCCTCCACCACCACCATCATCTCAGCCTCCACAAGTACTGCTCCTTCATACCACATATGTAGGGCACAGCGGTGTCACGCAGTTCTACACCTGGCTTGCCTCGGCAAACGAAGTCACACAGGGGAGGAACTGCTCCGCGTCATGCAGCAAGAAATCGATGTGTGGCTTTCTCCGCGCCAACTGCAAATCGGAACCATGGTGACGGACAATGGGAGTAACATGGTGTCCGCGCTGCACCGAGGAGGTATGATCCATGCGCCCTGCATGGCGCACGTGTTCAATCTGGTTGTGAAAAGGTTCCTGAAGTCTTCCACCGATCTTCAGAAGATTCTGAAAATGGCCAGGAAACTGTGCATGCACTTCATCCATTCCTACAAAGCCAGGAACACTCTCCTCGAGTTGCAGCGGCAGAATGGCCTCCCCTAACACACTCTGATATGCGATGTTTCCACCCAATGGAATTCCAGCCTGCACATGTTGGACCGACTGTATGAACAGAGAAAGGCCTTTAACGATTTTTTGATGATCCAGGCGGACAGAAGTACTCCCCTGTGTAACTTTGATGTCAGCCAGTGGAAGCAAGAAAAGAGACTAATTACTTTTAAGAGTTTACTTTGAGCTCTAAAGCTCTCTGCTGTGTTGATAACATCTCCTGTCTCAAGTCAGTGCAATTAGAATAGCTGTGTATACTTAGCTGATATGCTGATCACTGCTATAGAACCACTTACAGTCTAACCAGGAAGAGACAGGATGCATGAATCTAAAGCTGCTTCTGGCCCTGTGGAACAACATGGTAAGACAACCCCTTTAAGTCTTTTCAAAGAGTCATTTAGCAATTTATTTAATGCTGCTACACCAAGGAGCTTGCATAATTGCATTGTTAAATCTCTTCTTCACCTTGGTCATTTTAAGTGTTTGATGGACGAACATATTTTACTCCCACTTGCACCTTCCTCCAAGACAATAACAAAGGACTGCAGAATCCGACTACATAGTGTTTTTTTGTAGTGTGTAACCATGGAGAAACATATTGTATGTCTGCATAGGAGAATTAAACGCAAAAAAGTAGGCTATGTTAACACCCGATATTTGATAGTTTGCTTTTTTTTTTTACAGTAAATGCATTGGGTCTATAACAATTGGTATATAAATCCCCTTAAGGCTAAGTATACACAGCAAAAGTCAAAATGGCATTCAAAATCCGACGGCATTTTGCCATCTGCTGGACCACGGTAGGACCGCATTTTTTGGTGCGGGTTTGCACAAAAGCCACAGTCGGTTTTCGGATTTGCCGTTGGCCCCATACATTCAATGTTGCATATTCTGCTGGATTTGAAAACTGACAGTGAAAAATCTGTGCCGTGTAGTCTACAGCACAGATGTTTTATTACTGTCAATGTTGGACAGGGTACCGTCAGATTTTTGTCAGAAAACCGGTGCTCTGTAGACCTAGCCTAAATGTGTTATAATGCTAGCTCATGTTTATCAGTAATTTATATATAATATAATATATTATTTTTGCTATAAAGGGAATGCTTAAGTCAATTTCATTGCATTCATTTGCACTTCTTAAATGAAAAATGGCTGCTGCAGTGATTATGCCAAATATGTTGGTATTGAAAATAATCGGAAGTTATTTCAGCCTGTGTATATACAGTATTTCACAAAAGTGAGTACACCTCTCAAATTTTTGTAAATATTGTATTATATATTTTCACTGGACAACACTGAAAATATGACACTTTAATACAACGTAAAGTAGTCGGTGTACAGCTTGCAGAACAGTGTGAATTTGATTTGTCCTCAAAATAACACAACACACAGCCATCATTGTCTTAAGTGCTGGCAACAATATTGAGTACATAGCTACGTGAAAGTGGACAAATTGTGCCCAAAGTGTCAGTAGTTTGTGTGGCCACCGTTATTTTCCAGCACTGCCTTAAAGGGAATCTGTTGACAATTTTTTTTTATTTATTAAAACAAAATACTGATGCATATTCTTTTCTGCTTAGCCACTGTTATTTTCTGATTGTACATTTCTCAATTCAGTTGTCTGTATGTGATTGTGGGGAAAGCTATCTTCCCTTCACTGCTTTAACAGCATTTAGAGAGATGCTTTACAGCAGCTTCATGCACATAAGAGTCTGTGAACGGGTTCCGTCCCAAGCATTTCTCTAGGCACGCGCAGTGACCTGGGAAGAAATCAGTGTGCAGGGAGGTGGAGAGGGTGAGAAGTGACATCTCCTAGTCTGACTGGTGGATCCTGTGTTATTCTATACACATTGGTGTCACCTTTCAGGTTGACCCTGCTTTTACTGATAATGAGCAGACTGTTGTGGATGGGAACAAAGGTGTTATATGTGTGATCCTTTGTGTCTCCATTTTAATTTATTAGTTAGTATAACACCATGTATGGCACGTAAAAGCTGCCTGTATAACTATACATTCTCTAATGTGTTTCTAAAATGGCCGCAACATATTACGCTTATAGAGATAACTGCTATATAATCCAAGATGGTTCCTCCTTCCAGGACTACACCCAAGGTTTGGACATTCCTGAGCTAAAAGAAGTATATCCCAAATAAGGATGTAACCAATCACAGGCTAACAGCTAGGCTCATGTGATGTTTTCTTATCTCTCTAACACAAAGGAGTATAAAAACCTGCCATTTTGAGAATAAAGACAGAAAGTGTATTCAGATCAACTTGGGAGTTTGGTATGATCCCTTTCTCGGCACACCTTTATATCCTAGGATAATTTGGAGACCCCACTAGGATGTAGAGCCCCTTCGAGGTTCCATCCATATTAATTGCCGCCAAACCGTGGGGCACGGGTTTGATTGGATTAAACTCCGCCGAAAACGGATTGATACAGCTTCCACCACCTGATGCGAGACACAACCTGGTACCATCCTCGCTTAGTACGGTAAGCTAGTTTTATACTTACTCAGAATGGCTCGTCTCGGTTGCCTCTTGTCCATCGGCAGGTTGCCAGGTCACTCTGACAGGTAACCGTGTGTTACCCATGCTCTTGAACCTATGACCTGTCAAATTGTCTCCTAGTGGGGTCTTGTCTGTGTCATGTCTGGAGGATACTCTGTGAATTGATTGTGTCTTGGACAGCGCAGGAAGTCAGCCCAGTAATGGTGGAAATTACAGGTGACAAAGTGCCAGATAAGTGACGTGGGAAGATGTCACTGCCTGTGTGATAAATAAATAATAATCACGGCAAGGAAGTTTCCAGGCCTTACGCACGAGCTGGCAGGAAAGCACAAAAGTCTCTTTGGATTTGTGAGAGCCCTGCCCTGTCAGGCTGACGGTCATATCCTAAGAGTTTTCCTCTGGGTTGTCGTGCTGTCTGTTAAAGAAAGGGTTAAGTGCGGACCCATTAGTCAGTAATTACATTGTTAGTGGGGGTGTTAAGGAAAGAGTTAACAACAAGAGCTGTTCAGTGTATCTGATAAGGGAGTGGACAGTGCCATCTGCTGGTGTTACAGAGGATAACAGATCTTTTGTGCAGAGAGAAAACAGCAAGTTTTTTTTAAGGAGGAGAATGGGACAGAGAGGCTACCAAGCTTGCCAACTGGTCACAGACAGAGAAGGCAAACTAGCAACGAAGAGGATGAGGGCTTTGATGAACATGGTTAATGTTCATCCAGAGGGCAGATTACAAGCTGAACAGTAGTGAAGAGGTGTAAGAGAGGAAAGCTCATAGATGAGAATTTATTGCTGTCCACTGAAGCATGGTACAGAACCGCTGAGGAGTTTAAAACCAGGTTCAAGCAAGGAAGTATGGGGGACGGTGACCCGGGAAATTCTTTAACATCCCCCCAAACCTAATGCTAGGGGTCAGAAAACGTTGAGGGCGAAGACCGTTTTTGGCCCAGCATTTTGTGTTCCCCAAAAGGGGGGTTGTCCCAAAAAAGGGGTGGCTAGAACGGGGAGTATTAAAGAAAGGGATCCCCCTTTTCACCCCCCAGATGGGGGGGGGGGAGGGGGGGGGGCCCCCAAAAGGGGGGGGGTGGGGGGGGGGGGGGGGGGGGGGGGGGGTGGGGGGATTTGAATAGAAAATTGCCTCAACCCCCTGAATTTTCCCATTTAGTCCCGTCCCACACAGAGTTACCTTTCTCCTGAACCAAAAATGCCCTTCAACAGGGAGGGCCCACCCCCCAAAGGAAGAGGAGAAACTGAACATCCGCTTTAAATGGAAGCAAGGGAGCCAGGGGCCCCCCATTATGTCACCTTCCCCCCAGCCCAGGTAGTTGTTCTCACTAACAGCCTGCCCAACCCGGAGATAAAACCCATGCCATTCTATCGGAATATAGTACAAATTTTTAAGAGTTAAACCACAACCTGTGAAGACCTGAATGGACTATGTGAAGTCAGATGCGGGGAATCATATTGGCCCATCCTGGAGAAGTCTTTAGTGAGACCAGCTGAGATGAGTGAACTCTCTGTGGAATCAGGGGCTGAGTTCTGTAAACAGTTGTTACAGTGGGCAAAAGACCTCCTGTCCAATCAAGCAGAAACCTTGACTGACCTGACTCAAGACAAGAGTGAATCAGCAGAGGAGTTTCAAACCCGGATGTTCCAGATGTTCAAGGCTTTGGGATGTTCACAGAGGGAGAAGGCACATTTCAAGATGCTCACTTCAGCCTTTGTCGATGGCCTCAGAGAACCCACAAAGAAACAGTTAAAGATGGCGAGACGGGAATACAAAACATTCCCCCATTGAAACTGTCCTCCAAGTTGCCAAGGGGATCAAGGACAACTTTCTACCGTCAACTAAGCCCAAACCAACACCCTTAATGGTGTCAGAGGAGCACGAGGACATGGAGGATGATTCAAAATACCACTCCTACACGTGTACCTGCTACCACTGCAATTTGCTAGTGAGGACCTGCACCAGGCCGAAGAGGCATCTGACTCCCTCATCTTGTTCCTGGCCCAACAGGGCTGCTAGGTCTCCTTGAAGAAGGTTCTGTGGTGCCAAGAACGGGTTATCTTACTGACATTACCTTTCCTACCAAGCCAGACATTTGACCCCAGAAAGGGTCAAGGCAGTACAGGACATCCCCATTCCAGGGGGGCCAAAATCCTCACAGACCTTCTTGGATTTGATCTCTTACTGTCGGTCTTGGATACCTGCTTATGCAAGTGTTATAAAAAGCTGTCAAGAACACACTCTTTCATGTGTCAGGGGAGGCTCTGGAGTCCCTCAGGAAGCTAAAACTAGCAATATCCAGGGCTCCAGGCCTTGGCATTCCAGATTACGAAAAGCCTTTCAAACTTTTTGTATCGGACACGTACGGACATGCATTGGGAGTCCTAGCACAGGCCCATGCAGGACAAAACATACCTATTGGATACTACTCTGCAAGGCTGGACCCAGTTGTATGGGGAGGACCATCCTGTTTATATGCTGTATTTGCAGCCCAAGTGCTGCTGGATAAAACAGCAGACATCATACTCTGACACTTCTTCGTCCTGCTGGCATCTCATGACATCTCTACCATTCTGAATCAGACACAGCCTAAGCACATGTCTGCAGCTTGACATCTGAGACTTCAATGTTCTCTCCTCACACCAGACGTCACGCTTATGAGATGTAGCATCCTCGATCCAGCTGCCCTCCTTCCACTTTCAAGAGGAGATAGTGGAATGGAGGATGTGGGAGAGACAGAAGATGAGGACACCCACACCCATGATTGCTTTGAAGTAATGCAAATGTAGACATTCCATCTACCATCTGTCTCAGAAGAACCACTCACAAATCCAGACTGTCATCTATGTGGATGGATCCAGATTTGCAGATGAACAAGGCCGCTATCACACAGGATATGTAGATACAACAGTGGATGCTGTATTGGTGGCAAAAAGTTTACTCTCCCACAAGTCAGCGCAGGAGGCAGAACTGGAACCTTGACCACAGCCTGCAGACTGGCCAAGGATAAGGCAGCCAACATCTACACAGATTCCAGATATGCCTATCGAGTGGCGCATGACTTTGTCAAATAATCTAAAAAAAAATGGGAATCTAGCAAGAGGACAAAGAGTGACTTTCATTGACTATATTAACTATTTTGCCATAGGAAAACTTAAACTCTATCACCTCTCAATCTATAAAACACTAAAACGTAACTTTTATTATGTATACCACTTAACCTCACTGCACACTATTTAAAAACCTTATTTCTAACCTCTCAATATATCCCTTTCTAATTGTGAAGGAATAACTCCTTTTCTATTGTCCAGTCTGGTGGAGCACCACCCACTAGCAAGGGAAACCCTTATACATACAGTAATTTATTAACTCTAAAGAGTCTTACTTGGACAATCATCCCTAATATCATGGACATACAACATATAAGGTTTCTGTGAAACCCTCTGCAGTGGATAACACAGTAATGAGAGCCAGAAAATCACAAATTAAAATGTCATGCCTGACCTCCCCAACATGTTTCACCAGCGAAACTGGCTTCATCAGGGGACAGAGGTCCGGTCACATGTGGTCTAGCTCATTTCCTTTTATATCATCTTAGATACACACCCTATTCAGGTGCTCACTATTTAACCACCAGAGATTCAACGATACTTATTTGTCCCTTTTTACTCTCCTGCATGCATACTGAAGCTATTCACTGCTGCTGCTGCTACTGCGTTCTTATGAACAAATTCACCATCTCCATGATGGGCTTTCGCCCTCTCTTACCATGCCAACCGTGCCCGCGCACTGTACCAACAGGCTTTACCGCCCTATCTGTGATGGACTTCCGTCCAGCTTCTCACATTATTGCATCTGCACGGCTCACCTAGAACAAACTAAGCGAGATAGATATTACATTTTACAGCACACAGTTAACTTTATCCCTTCCCATGAACCTTTTCTCCTCTATGTCTAATATGCATATTATGTCTAATATGCATATTTATGGGGAATACATACTCCATTGTACAGTACACTACTGTCCATATCTGTTCCCAAAAACCTTTTCCCCTCTGTATCTAATATGCATATTCATTTTAATAAAGCTTTAAGCTTTGACTTTGGTCCCATCTGGAAGTCACGAGGAATCCTGACAGCAGCATGGACTCCAGTCAAGCATGATAAAGCCATCAGAGAACTCATGGATGCGCTCTTACTGCCCGAGAAGGTTGCTGTCTTGAAAGTGAAGGCACAGGGGAAACTCAACACTGAGGAGGCAAAAGGAAGCTACAGGGCTGACAAAGCAGCAAAAGAAGTAGCCTTAAAGGATGACTGTGCACCCACTATGGTCACACAAGAGGCAACAACCATAGATCCTCCATCCAAGCGTCTACTATACAAACTGCAACAGCAAGCAGCGGATGCAGAAAAAGAAACTTGGAAGAAGAAAGGAGCTAAAGAAGGAGAAGATGGGATTTACAGAGTTGGCAGATGCCCTTGTCTGCCCATGGCCCTATATCCAGAAGTTGTTCAGTGGGCGCATGGGCTGGAACACTTGTCTAAGACTTTAATGAACGAATTGATTGACAAGTACTACCTTGCACCAGGAATTTCCACACTCACGGATTCCTTCACCAGAGCTTGTTTCACCTGTGCTGAGTGCAACACCGGAAGCCAGTAAAAGTACCACCCAAACATCTAGCAAAGCCTATCCACCCTTTCCAAAGGATCCAGACTGATCACATACAGATGCCCAAGTCAGAAAGATATGAATATGCCATCGTCATTGTGGACATGTTTTCAGGATGACCAGAAGCTTTCCCTGTGGCCTACATCACAGCAGACACAACGGCCAAGAAACTGCTGACAGACGTTGTATGCCGATATGGAGTACTGGAAGTGATTGAAAGTGACCAGGGACCAGCATTCACAGCCACCTTGATGAAGGAAGTATGGACAGCATTGGGAAGTACTCTAGCTCTGCACACCCCGTGCCATCCACAGAGCAGTGAAAAAGTGAAGAGAATAAATGGAATCCTGAAATCCAGAATGCTCAAAACAGCAAGAGAAGTTGGCATACCTTGGCCAGACAATCTGCCCATAGCCTTTTTTAGTGTCAGATATACACCTAGGGGTAAACTGGCTCTTTCACCATATGAGATTTTATTTGGGAGTGCACCTAGGTGACTATATTTACTATTTTGCCATAGGCAAACTTAAACTCTATCAGTTCTCTATTAAACACTAAAACGTAACTTTTATTATATCTTACTCTTAACCTCTATACACACTACTTAAAAACCTGATCTCTATCCTCATCATTTAACCCTTTTTGCTTCTGAAAGAGGAAATAACTCCCTTTCTATCATCAAGTCTGGTGGAACCCCACCTATTAACAGGAGAGCCTTATATCTATAGCAAAGTACTAGCTTCAGTAAGGGATCCCAAGCCAACTACTTGGGCAGTCGTCCCTAATCTCATAGACACAGAACAAATAAGGCCCCCTTGTGACACCGTCTGCAGCAGGTGACACTTGTAGACAGAGGTGAGTGATCACAATTTAAAACGTCATGCCTGACCCTCGCCGACATGTTTCGCCAGCTAACCTGGCTTTATCAAGGCTTAGAGGCTTTAACAGGTTAGCTGGCGAAACATGTCGGCGAGGTCAGGCATGACGTTTTAAATTGTGATCTCTCACCTCTGTCTACAAGTGTCACCTGCTGCAGACGGTGTCACAAGGGGGCCTTATTTGTTCTGTGTCTATGAGATTAGGGACGACTGCCCAAGTAGTTGGCTTGGGATCCCTTACTGAAGCTAGTACTTTGCTATAGATATAAGGCTCTCCTGTTAATAGGTGGGGTTCCACCAGACTTGATGATAGAAAGGGAGTTATTCCCTCTTTCAGAAGCAAAAGGGGTTAAATGATGAGGATAGAGATCAGGTTTTTAAATAGTGTGTATAGAGGTTAAGAGTTAGATATAATAAAAGTTATGTTTTAGTGTTTAATAGATAGAGAACTGATAGAGTTTAAGTTTGCCTATGGCAAAATAGTAAATTTAGTGATCAAAAGTCTCTGTTTGTTCTCTTGTGAGATTCCCTATTTTTTGGAGATTATGTGCACCTAGGTGATGCACATAATTCCCCCAGCAGTTGCAGTTACAGAATTATGCTATGACCTCTTATGTGACTGCCTTGTCTAAAGAACTGTCACTTATACATTCCAGAGTTTTCTCCTCCATTCCAGATCTGGACGGTGATCCTAATACTTACTCAAAAAACACCACAATTTTTTGGGCCATGTTGGGCCATGTAAACAGCTTAATTGCTGGACTAAACTGAACCCAGAAGCGGGCCTTTATGCCAACTGGGAAAAATTGACAGGTGCAGCTAATTGCAGAGCAAAAGTTCACATACCCCACTGCTAGGGGAACAATTAGATGATTTATCAGAAGTTGTTCCTCTAGTATTGGGGAAAAACTAGATGATTTATCAATTTAGATGATTTATCATCTAATTGTTCCCTTAGCAGTGGGGTATGTGAGCTTTTGCTCTACAATTAGCTGCACCTGTCAATTTTTCCCAGTTAGCATAAAGGCCAGAGTTGCCAGCTTCTGGGTTCAGTTTAGTCCAGCAATTGAGCTGTGAACATAGCCCAAAAATTGTGGTGTTTTTGAGTAAGTAATGTCTCATTTTTTGTATGTTTTTTCTGATCCTAATCACCAGAAACTACAGCCTGGTGATTGGGCCTATGTGTAGAAGTTTGTGCCTAAAATCCTAGAGCTGAGGTTTGAAGGGCCGTACCAAGTCCTGCTGATCACAACACATCTGTCAAGGTGGCAGGAAAGTCCAACTGGATTCATGCTTCGCATTATAGGATCGCACCAGCCCCCAGAGATGAAGCAGATGCTGCTCCTACTGATGTTAAGTAGCTATGTTGCCTTAACTTTTGGTCAGAACCAATCAGTGGCCATTACAAAGGAAAGAGGGATTGTCACCTTTTTGTATAACTCATCCAATACTCACGTGGCCACATATTCCTTTGATTTTTGTGATATAGTATGCTGTCCCAAGGTACTCATACATTGTAACATCTATAATGAACAATCTTCCACTGCATGGTGCATATACTTGTGTGTGACTGACGAGTACTGGGGATGCTCCTGCTACTTCTAGGGTGCTGTGGGATGGAACACGGGGGAACACAGGGGAACACTGGGGATACAGACCACAGACTACCTTGGACAGGAAAGATAAACCGGGTAAGCCCCTACGGACAAGGATGAGCTTAACAAAAACTGGAACCTGTCAAGAACAAGGAAAGTATGCCCCTAACCTTAACCGTTGAAAACCCTCAGGAGACTGATGGAGGCATATATGTTCTGGGAGCCTACATACAAGGGGGGCACTGGAATTTTGAGAAAAAACCTTTTAGAATATGGCAGCCATGGCTGCTCCCACCCTTGATGACACTATAAGGGTAGATACTGGGTTCTCATATAAAATCCTGTGGCTAGAATGGGTAAAACATACAGTTGCCCAACATAATAAAACAAACTGTTATGTCTGTTCAGCTGCCAGACTACATATGGGTACTGTCCCACTAAATATTCCCAAGGTGGCACAACAATGTTTTCTTAGTCTATATACAGAGGTCAGATGTTTTTTGTAGTTCTTGACCAAGTTTGAACACTTCAGCAGGGATTTTGCCCCACTGCTCCATACAGTGCTTCTCCAGATTTTTCAGGTGTCAGGACTGTTGCTGGGCTACATTGAGTTTCAGCCCCCTCCAAAGATTTTTGATTGGCTTCAGACTGACTAGGCCACTCCAGGATCTTGAAAAGCTTTTTACGGAGCCACACCTTAGTTGCCCTGGCTGTGGGTCATTGTCATGTGTAAGACCCAGCCACGACCCATTTTCAATGTTCTTACTGAGGGAAGGAGATTGTTGGCCAAAATCTCTCCATATATGATCCCATCCATCCTCCCTTCAATACGATGCAGTCGCCCTCTCCCCTTTGCAGAAAAAATAATCCCAAAGTATGATGTTTCTACCCTCATGCTTCACGATTGTCTAGAGTGTGTTCCACAGCACTCCTATTTTTCCCAACATCTACCTTTTGGGGGACGGATAAATGGCCTCATGCAAATTACCGTATTGGCTAATGCCAAAGAAACTGGCATTTTTAGCTTTTATCCTGTGTGCCTTTGTGTGTTACCATAACAAATTTAGCTCTGCTACGTGTGTATAGTGTCTTTCACATCTTTGTTTACAGCCTGCAATGCTATATTATGTAATTTAGCTAGGCCTATGATATTCTTTTGAGATATAACTCAGTCCAATTAGAAATTAATCTAGAGACTCGCAAGGAACACATTTACATATTTTAACATCCTTGCAAGATTATTCATTACTAGTAATAAGAAAAAACTTAATTTCTTATAAGCTAGATATTGTTTTTTCCAAATTATAAACATTGATAGAACCCAACTGAATTGCATTTTGCAGAAACCCATTGTCATTACTTCCTACTTTCCATTATCGTTTGTCACACACACACTAGAACTGGAATTTCAAACAAAAAACAAAAGCAGTTAGATGCATTTATATCTCACCATTAAATTGGGTGACATTTACTAAAAAAGGGCCCAGGGAATCTGATTTACAAAAATGAAACATGAAAAGCTTCTATAGAAGCTGCAAAACTTGACCTTACTAACATTTGCATTTCCATGCAATCAACCGAGTAATATACCGGAACGGAACAACGGCAGAGTTCTTTCAACTATGTTGTTTTTGAAGTGACAATTCCATTTTCTCAAGCTGTTATTCAAAGTTCTTTTACAAGAACACAAAACATCCCCACATTTATATGAGTAATTTAGTTTTCTATGGCTGGAAAACAAGAGCTAATATGATACATTATATTTCTCAAAACATCCTCACACGTGCAGACATAGTCTTAGGAAATTTTAATATATAATTTTCATTATTAGTGTCTTATTTACAGAGTGACCCAGTTATTACTTGGATAGTCGTTTAAGAGAATCCATTGATGGAATGTTGAGGGAGGACAAAGGATGGATATGCTAATAGAGAAATGAAGGAAAATAGCTAAGACAAGGAGGTGAATGGAATAAATGTAGAAATATAGGTCTTCAGGAAACATTTACATTATACTGACCTTTTAAGAAGAATCAGTCACTCTGACAGACCTTATTAAATAAGGCTATATGCATGAAGCCCTAATATAACTATACTAGCGCTTGCTGACACTTAATGAGTCCTAATGCCTATACAGTGAAGGAAATATTTGATCCCTTGCTGATTTTGTAAGCTTGCCCACTGATAAAGAAATGAACAGTCTATAACTTTAAGGGTAGGTTAATTTTAACATTGAGAGATGGAAAAGACAAAATAAAATCCAGAAATCACATTGTATAAATTATATAAATGTATTTGCATTTTGCAGTGAGAAATAAGTATTTGATCGCTCTGGCAAACAAAACTTAATACTTGGTGGCAAAACCCTTGATGGCAAGCACAGCAGTCAGACATTTTTTGTAGTTGATGATGAGGTTTGCACACATGTAAGGAGGAATTTTGGTCCACTCCTCTTTGCAGATCATCTCTAGATCATTATGATTTTGAGGCTGTCGCTTGGCAACTCGGAGCTTCACTCCCTCCATAAATTTTCCATGGGATTAAGGTCTGGGGACTGGCTAGGCCACTCCATGACCTTAATGTGCTTCTTTTTGAGCCACCACTTTGTTGCTGTGGCTGTATGTTTTAGGTCATTGTCTCGCCGGAAGATACAGTCATGACCTATTTTTAATGTCCTGGCGAGGGAAGAAGGTAATCGCTCAAGATTTTACAGTACATGGCTCCATCCATTCTCCCATTGATGTGGTGAAATAGTCCTGTGCCCTTAACAGAGAAACATCACCAAAACATAATGTTTCCACCTGCATGCTTGACAGTAGGGACAGAGTTCTTTGGGTCATAGGCAGCATTTCTCTTCCTCCAAACACGGCAAGTTGAGCTAATGTCAAAGAGCTCAACTTTTGTCTCATCTGACCACAGCACCATCTCCCAATCACTCACAGAATCATCCAGGTGTTCATTGGCAAACTTCAGACGGGCCAGCACATGTGCATTCTTGAGCAGAGGTACCCTCAAGCACTACAGGATTTTAAACCATTACTGCACAATGGGTTAACAATGGTTTTCTTGGTGACTGTGGTCACAGCTGCCTTGAGATCATTAACAAGTTCCCCCTGTGTAGTTTTAGACTGATCTCTCACCTTCCTCATGATCAAAGATACCTCACGAGGTGAGATTTTGCATGGTGCCCCAGATAGATGTCGATTGACAGTCATTTTGTGTTTCTTCAATTTTTTTTACTATTGCACCAACAGTTGTCTCCTTTTCACCCAGCTTCCTGCAGGTCTTTGATCTTGTCCCTAAACAAAGTTATAACCATGGCACACCAGGGAGTAGATGCAATTAGTACATACATTTATTGGTACCAGGCAGAAGGTCACCTTTTTTCATCCACTCTAGCCAGCATTTTCTCCACCATACTGTGGAAATCATACTCCACTACCCACGGAGACTTGCTTTACATATAAGTGGTATGTATCTCACCACATATCCTATCCTATATATCCCTGTATTTCATGGTCTTATCTACATATTTTCTTATTTTTCTTTACCAGCTTTTACTGTATCTCCATCCTCATTGGCATTTATTATCCCATTTCTACTTCATCATTGAAAGGAAAAAAATCTCTCCTTGAGGAGAGGAACCAATAAATTGGTCGGTATGAGGGTTTACTTGCCATTCAGACCTCACTGACTGTTTTGCATAAAGCAATGGCTTATGGGAAAAGAGTTGAGGAGCTCCACAGCGCACTCTATTGGATGTAGTTATCCTTAGTTCACATGTAACTCGCAGGAGCCTAGCAATGTGAAAGGGATTACTTCATCATTGGTAAGACTATTGGACTGACTGGAATGTCCCTTTTTTTTACCTTTACTGATATATTAGCTGTTTCATTACTTTCTATTTTTTCGTTTTCTTTTGTTTTCTTCACTTTCTGTCACTTTTATTCTGTACTATCTGTATATACTATACTTCATTTTATACATGTCTTTTCATTTTGTCTGTTATTCTCCTTATGTCTGTTATTACTGTTTTGCACATATGTTTCTGACACTCGTGTGTTTTTCCATACAGATCGTGGAAATCCCTAAAGAAGCATTTATGCTATCTATCATACATGAAAAAACTTTGAGACTCTCGGTTCACATATTTTGATCAAAAAGATGTTTAAGCTGCCCACGACTTCAATGTGATCTCAAAATCGGGCAGTCCTATCCTATCTTACCTCATCAATCGAGCCAATCAGGCCTCTCGCTGGGTTCAACCGACCTCCATTATTCAGAGAGAAAAAATAAAAAACACCCAACCTCAAAAAACTTAACCTCGTCACATATTTTGATCAAAAATGTAAGCCCCGATAAGTCTCAAATTTATCCTTATATAGATTTTTTCCCCTAAATGCCTTTTTTGGGGATTTTTACAGAGGTAAAAAATGCCCTTTTGCAAAATGTCCGGGGTCCGGTTTTTTGTTGGAAACAAAAGCCAGGGACCCCCGT